>JAHWFP010259161.1:5248-16231 GCA_023313725.1 Lithobius niger | reverse complement strand
CCAAACAGCCGTTGTTCTCGTTCGTTGGCTAACTCATGGTGACGTCACGGCAAACAGCCATTGCGCATGGTTTAAGTGTCCAGTGCTTTGCCCTGCTGGAAGACCCCCACCAGTAGGATTTTAGGACAGAGACATTTTGCCCTTCATGCCAGAAAAACCCTCCAGTCCTGCCAGCAGGACAACTCTGTCAATCGGATTTTAAAACCCCGGACAGGAGGACAGACTTGTCGCATAAGGAGGCCCAGGAGGCCCAGCAATTATTGGACTGGAGTTTTTTGCCGCTTTCTTACATTAGGAAAATTAACTTAAAAACACTGCAACTGCACATTATCAACCCAAACATGGTACGATGCCACGTTTTCCAGAAAACTACCATTACTATATTTTTCACACTTTCGTTTAACGAGTATAAGAATTTGCACGAGACTTTACATTGGCAGCTATTAGTCCATACTGGTGAACTTGCTATAAGTGGGTACTGCTACTTGTATTTCTACTGGTATTGCTATCATTTTCTTCTCTGAAATACTGGGTTGTGATTTGCAGCATAAAATTATCAACTGCAGAGATGCCCGTTTTGCCCTCATGGACTCGACAGCAGTGACTACTGTGGGCGAGATAACATAAATAGCTATAGTGTCCGTGGCCTATCTTGAGTCCTGCAGTTATTTTATGAGCGGCTACGTCTTCCTGGAAGGGGTGGTTTTAGTCGACGGCCGCCATTGTTTTTGTAACCATCTTGGATATCAACAAGGCACTCTGCTACCAAAAAAATACAATTGATTATCTGTGTCGTTCTGGGGCAAACTCAAGATAGGCCGCGGATACTTTAGCAAAGATGCAAAGGCTTCATTCTATTGCATCTTAGGTACCAACTTGAAGCACATGACCAACGATGAAGTACTTGAAGCCATTTCTCATTTAACACCAAGCTGCCTTCAATCTATATAATCAATTAAAACTAAGATGTTTCGCCATTTTAAGTGGAATTCTGAAAAAAAAAAAAGTACTGATTTCTGGATCAGGATCCTTTACATCTCCATGCTGGTTGAAGGATTATGTGCGTGTTATGTGATAATTTGAAAGTTAGTAGTTGATAACTACCAATTACAATGTTGCATTTGGCTAGCTGCTGTTTCTGTGTTGCATGCTCAGTGATACTTTCCATTAATTAGTGTAGAATAGAAAGAAATGGAAAATGTAATGAAACTGCCAATTCCAAGACACAAAACTGGATCACCGCTTTTAAACAAGAGCGGCATAAAAAATGATGAAGGCTAAAGAAAATAAGCTCTAAGAAATCACATTAAACATTTGAACTAATTTGTATTAATATGTGGATCGCCACTACCGCTTAAGATCCCCACTGCACACGTACTACTACATACTATACATACAATCAAGAATTTACAGGATTGGGAAGGAGAATTTGTAACTCTTAAAGTCCCTATTAAAACGCCTTAGATTCATTCGTATTAGTTCCATACGAGTTTTCAGACGGTGCCACGCATCCATCTGGTAATTTTTGTTCATTTTTCAGCCCAAATCTAAAGTAAACTAAATTACAACTAAGCTAAACTAAATAATTAAATACAAGCTAGTTTCGTTTAATTTTAGGCTAAAAACTGAGTAGAAATTCTCACATAAAACTCGCGACGCCCTCTATAAATTTAAATGGCACTAATAGGAAAGAATCTAAGACGTTTCAGTAGGTCGACTCAGTCACAATTGTCCTCCCCAACCCTAGAAATTCTTCATACAATGCAATAAAATACTTACTTCTGTTTTTCTCTGGTTTGGAGCTTAAGGTTTAATTGTTTATACTCCTCTTTTAGTTTGTTCAAAAGTCCTTTAAGTTCAAGTTCTGTTTCTGTTACTGTTGTCACTGCCGCTTTTCTGTCTTCTATCTCTCGTTTCAATTGTAGTTTGGCTACCAAAATAAACATTCAACAATTGAAAAAAGAACAGCTAGCAACCAATAGAGCTAGTGCTGTATTAATCATATGTTTTTCTTGCCCCGGGTTAAGTATTCTTTTTTTTTTCCTAGAAGGTTAAGGATTTCCCGGTCCAAGTTAAGGAAATGTTTTTCTTGGCCAAGGTTTAGGATACGTTTTTTTTTGGCTTAGCTTAAGGATTTGTTTCTTGACCAAGGGTAAGGAAAATTCTTGACAAGGGTAAGGCTATATTTTTCCTTGGCAAGGTTAAGGATAAGTTTTTCTTGCCAAAATTAGGGCTACATTTTTATTGGATCTGTAAGCGTATGTTTCTTGACCAAGGTTAAGGATATGTTTCTTGGCCAAGGTTAAGGATATGCTTTTCTTGGCCAAGAGTAAGGATATTTTTCTAGGCCAAAGTTAAGGATATGTTTTTCTTGACTAAAGTTTAAGATTCGTTTTTCTTGCCTTAGGTTAAGGATTTAATTCTTTGCCAAGGTTAAGGATAATTCTTTTTGACAATGGTAAGGATATATTTTTCTTGGGCAAGGTGAAGGATATGTTTTTCTTGGTCAAAGTTAAGGCTACATTTTTCTTGGATCTGGTTAACGATACACTTTTCTTGACCTAGGGTAAGGATATATTTTTCTAGACCCAAGTTTTGGATATGTTTTTCTTGGTCCAAATGAAGGATATGGTTGTTTTGGTCCAAGTATATGGTTTTCTTGATCCAGGTTAAGGATATGTTTTTCTTGGCCCATCCCATCCCTCCCTGTTCATGATTAATGACTACGGAACCTTAGGAAAAGGGCAACTCCCTCGGGTGCACTGCTGAAGAAAGGCGTTTGAGCACCCAGGTCAGACACTGATTGAGCGCCCCGCAACATGTTGTAACCTTCCCCTCCCACACGCCTCTTCCTAAATCAACCAAAAAATTAACTTATCACAGTGCCACAGATAATTCCAACACACTGAAAACACACGAATCTGACACGAAGGATGAAGGAAGACAAACATATTTGTCTACATTTGCAGGATATTGTGTTTAGTTCATGATATAAATGTCCTCTGACTTACAAGAAAACTAACAACAACAAGTATTTGGCAACAAATATTTAATTTTCGGGTCGGAGTTTGGGTCTTCTTGTCCATAATGAAACTGTTAAAACATTTAAAAAGTGGGAACTGACCTAAAATGCTGACTTACAAGAAAACTAACAAGAACAAGTATTTGGCAACAAATATTTAATTTTCAGCCGGAGTTTGGGCCTTGTCCATAATGAAAATGTTAAAACATTAAAAAAGTGGGAACTGCCCAAAAATGTGGACTTCATACAGCCGTCATATTGGATGATTTTCCAACATAGCAGATGTGTGTGAAGTTCACAATTTGTGGCAGCTCCCACTTTTTTTCAGTGTTTTAACATTTTTATTGAGAACAAGTCCCAAATACTGGGCTGGAAATTAAGTATTTGTTGCCCAATTTATGTTCATGCGAGTTTTCTTGCCAGTCAGAGGGTACCTTTATCATAAATTACTGCTGCAACTCGCAAATTAAATTTTCAAGACCAATTGTGTTTAGGCTAGGCTTCACCAAAAGAGCATTTATTAAAGTTCCATTTTTTTTTCAATTTTGTTTTGGGAGCCGGGGCAACTTTCACTTTTCAGCACACTTTCCCTTTTCAGTGCCGGGGCAGCCACCCCTTCACCCCCCCCCCCCCCTCTTGCTACGGTACTGCATGAGAGGTCAGTGGGGGGGGGGGACCCAGAGGGGGCCCATGTGGCATTCTCATGGAGTCACCAGAATTACGTAGTATTTCATACTCTTCAGTAGAATTTACACATCCAGTTAGGGTACTAAACCAGGGGGAAGCCTGTGGGGTGAGGTCCATGGGAGGTCTGCCCGTGTGGTGATGTGTGTATCTGTCTGTGGGGGGAGTGTGCATTGAGTCCCTGCATGTTACTCAGAATATGTCTCCCACCATTATTCCCCACCTTTCATTCAAGCTCAACTACAACTTTTTTGATTGATGACATTAGATTAAAGGATTGTATTTAAAGTAGGTAATTATTACACATTACACCTAAAATGCCTTAACGCGTGTACAAAAAAATAGCTGTGGAAAGGTCCCTATTTGACTTAGACCACTGTTTTTAGGCTCATTGGGTAAAAATCAGTTCCACCTTTCATTCAAGCCTAATTAGTAAATAGGTCATAGGAGTGCTTCAAAAGGACATACCTTCTCACTAATTTTGAGCATCCTGCTCGAAATAGGTTTTGCAACATTTACATAGGTTAGAGCGAACATAGCAATCTCGTTTCTTGCGAGGGGGAAAAGAGGAAAATAAATGCCTTTGTAAAATGTAAACACGTCTGAACTCGTGTTGCAAAATTGAGCCATACAGAAAAGTCAACCAGGTGGGAATGTGGAGTTATAAATTATACCCACAAGATGAGCATGTATAAAACAGTGAGAAGAGGTCCCCGTTTGACTCAAGACAACTGTTCTTAGAGTGCGGAAAAAATTTCTTTTCAGTCCAGGTGGTGTCAGCGTGGAATTCTTTACCAAAAAGGCTGTTTCCGCACATTGCTCTCAGCTCTTTAAAACCTATTAAATGAGGTTTGTCTTCGGAAGTTCCTGAAACGACCTACGTTTCGCACGTACCCTGCCCTTCTCCAATCCCGACCACTTTTTTGCACTTAAACCTGATTTATTATCATTGTTTATCGAATTAGGAATATGCTGAACAAAAGACAATTGTGTGAAGCTCTTAAACTATCAAACGTAAGATATGCCATCACCATTTATGCGACAACATCAAAAGGACTTATTGAATGACTACAAAAAATACTCAATAAAGCTGTGAAAGTCACTAACGAACCAAAATGAACATGTGATCTAATTAAAAGAAAACAAAATTATGACACTTTGACATAATTCAGTATACGATTCTTGTACAGAATTATTATAAAAACGAATGGAAATATCCAATCGAAAGACCAACAACAAAAAATCAGAATGTCTTACTTACTATATTATAATATTTGTATTTGTGCACATACAAATTCTATGAATTTCGTGCAAAGTGACAAATAAAATTATTATTATTATTATTATTAATTATATATTATATATTAATTATAATTATATATATATAATTATATTAATTATAATTATATATATAATTATATTAATTAATGATCATTAATTATTATTAACTTCTGATGAAAAATGTTATTTATTTTGTTGATGTTTTAACGCTAAAAATCATTGATTACTTGTTTTTGTATCTATTCACTAAGTCTGTTGATGTATTCTGTCTAACTCATCAACTTAATTGTATGATGTATTTAGTTTTTGTTGTTGATTGCACCATGGTTTTGTAATTTACTTGTACCACAACCACAACTGCATGTATTGTAGTTCTTGTGGTCCTAGCTTAACACAATAAATAAAAAAAATAACAAAATTATTATTATTGATACTGGAGAAACTAGAGGAGGTGTCTTAACAGAAAAAATTGCGCATCATTACTTCACAATGTGTTGGAAGTGGAACTCTTACAAAAATAATAGTATAGATAAAAATAAAATGAACAATGAAGATGAATTATATATTTACAAACATAAAAATATTTAAAAAAAATGAATGAAATAAATTGGAATATGCTAGATACAAAGGAATGTCCGAATGAAAAGTAGTAGTAATATTTACGCAAACAATAAATCATAGGTAAAACTGAAGCATCATAATAATGCTGGAAAAAAAAGAGAAAAGAATGAGTTAGCTGAAAGATAAAAAAAATAAATGGTGGAACAAAATAAGGAAATCAGAAGACATAGATGAAGAGATGATAAACAGATACAAGAGAAAAAAAGGAAATAAACTCAAAAATCAAAGAATGTAAACAAAATTATTACAAGGAGAAATTAACAAATTTGCAACTCAACAATAAATCAATTTGGAAAGTTATAAATAACGTAACAAGTAAAAAGAAAAAAAGAGAACATTGATGAGGGGCTAGCAGAAACATTTAAAAACATGGATTTTGTTAAATTATCAAATGATTTTAATAATAGTTTCTGTAGTCAATTGCCAAATTTAAAAGAAAAGAAAGTTTTAAAAATGAACACCAAGAATATAAAAAAGGTTCCTACTGTAGAAAGATAAAAAACAAGAAAATGAATACTTAAAGGAAGTTAAAAATACAATGTACATTGAAGATGTAAATGAAGTTGAAATAATAAATATAATAAATGAACTAAAACATACAAAAGCAACAGGACTAGATAAAATTCAAACAGAATATATAAAAACAATCTAAAGCTAACACACCAAAAGCAATATGTAAATTGATAAATACAATGATTGAAAAAGAAATACGGCCAGACATGCTAAAGTACAAATAACAAGACCGATTTATAAAAAGGGAAACAAAGTAGACTTGAATAACTACAGACCAACACCTTTACTATCTATAATAGATAAAATATTAGAAAATTTTTTTGCAAATAAAATAAGGAACTTTCTAGAAAAATAAACATTGTCAAAATCGCAATACGGATACACAAAAAATAAAGAGTACAGCGAATTTATTAATAGAAAAAACGAAATTATCACAACAGCATTAAATGATGGAAAATATGTAGGCGTCGTTTTAGTGGATTTGCATGAAGCATTTGATACTTGCCAAACAATGGGACTGAGAGGAAAAACATACAATTTAATTAAGAGTTATTTAGATAATAGGAAACCACAGTAGTGAAAAAGGCAGTAGTCTTAACATCACTAAATTTGAAGTACCTCAAGGATCAGTTTTGGGACCACTGCTATACCTAATATATACAAATGATATTCCAGAAAATATATTTAAAAAAAAACAAGTGATTTCAATAAACAATAATTATGAAAACATGATTCAAAACCTACAATATGACTTTAATAAACTGAATGACTGGTTTATTGTAAATGAATTATTTATTAGCAATGAAAAGACTATACGTATGGATATTACAGTCCCTAAAATGAAGAAAAGTGAAGGATTACGGGTTATTAAACACTATGGTAATTGTACAAATTTAGAATTAAATCATGAAAATAAAAAAGTAGGCCTAATAAGGAGTGCATAAATTTGGAAAAAAAGACCAGTGTAAGATATTTGGGAATGGAAAAAGATTCAAATTGGAATTACAAAGGACACATAATTCAAGTCATAACAAAAATAAGACAAATACTACCAAAAATCCATCTATTAAAGAATATATTAGACACAAAAAATTAAAAAAATATAATATGATGCATGGATAGGAAGTATATGGTACAGTATTGAATTGTATGGTTTTACATCAGACTATTTAAGAATGCAGAGGACACAAAATAAAATGGTCAAAGTGTTGTTTAAAAAACAGGAAGGAATAAAAGCAATAGAATTGTACAAGACTAATAATATACTTAGAATTACAGAACTTAGATATTACATAGTAATAACAAATAATTATGCCTCAAATGTGTACAAAAATAGCAGATTTAATGAAATAGATAATATCAGAATGAATAAGCCAATATACACAGTACCAAAATGGAATAATATATACGGAAAAAGAAATAAAAAGTACTACGTACAAATGATATTAAACTACATACAAAATATTTTAAATAAATTACCAAGAAATATGATGAATTACCTAAATATTAATGAATTAAAACAGAAATTAAAAGTTAAACTTACAAGAAAATAAACCTATTGCAAAGTGTTGAATGCTGAAATCTGAAATCTAAAATCTAAAAAAAGATTCTTAAAATTCAAACCTTTTAATAACTATGATAAACTATACTTACATTTTAATTTCAACAACATGCTATTTTAATTAATAGCTTCGAGCATTACATTGTATATTGTACATCTATGTATTGTAATGGAATAATAAAACAATAATAATATTATTATTAGGGAGATGAATTTTATAAATTGTTTATAGAAGAACCACCTGAGAAAGAGGTGGAATTAATTAAGAATTTGAAAAACACAAATTCAACAGGATTTGATGAGATTTTAACAAGGCATTTAAAACAAAGTTTACGAAATACCTCCAAGGCATTGAGTGTACTAATAACCAAAATTATAGAAGAGGTAAGATGGCCAGAGCAATTGAAATTACAAATACTATGACCACTACACAAACTAAGGGAAATAGAAAATGCTGATATGGTTTATGAGGAAATTAATAGCTTCGATCATTACAGTGTATATTGTACGTATATGTATTGTAAGGAAATAATAAAACTATTATTATTATTATTATTATTATTATTATTATTATTGTGGTGTCATGGCGGACTGAAGTTGGTGTGATTTTCTGCTCCTTGATTATGGTGATTTTAAGACGTCTACAGATCACCAATCCTTTTAAGTTTGCAGTGGATTGCAGTTAAGTATCCCAAGATTGAAATGGTACTGAACTGGGTGACTGATTTGAAGCTGTTTCCCTAAATTTGTTTGGTAAACATTGAGGCAGTTGTCAAGTTCTGGTGTAGCAGATGAAGAATCAGCAGGAAAAAAAGTTGTGTTCACAAATGTGTTCGAAAATTAAAAAGTGCACCATAATTAACCCAGTTTAAATACCGAACTTGAACTTTTTAACCGAGATCGAAACTCTTTAACCCTTTGAAAAAAAAATCATGATTTGTGGAAAATGTCAAAAAAAATTTCCTTCAAATGGAGAGTATGTGACTTGTTTGGCTGGATGTGATCTAAACTACCATTTTGAATGTTCAGGGCTTAGGAAAACTACTTGGCAACAAAAATCAGCTGCAGTAAAATCACAATGGAAATGTGAAAATTGTAGAAAATGCTTAAATAGTGGTCACACAAGTGGAAAGGAAGATTCTAATGAAGCAAGTGGTAAATTACCAGTTACGTTTCCTGCATCAGAAAAAGAACATGATAATGAGAAACAATCCAGGAATAACAGAAAGGATCCAGGACACAGAAAAAAACCCTGACGCCATTGAAATAATAACTCCAGATATACCATTGACACAAGGAGACATTAATGTAACTTTAAATAGATTGGAACGGAAAATTGACAGGTTATTGAAGTTAGAAGAAAAAGTGGATGACGTCATAAACTCCATGAACTTTCTAAACAAGAAATATGAAGAAATAAAAGAGGAAAATAGTGACATTAAAAACAAGTTGAAAGACTTGGAAATTAGACTGCAACAAGTCGAAGCTGAAAACAAAGACACTGTAACTGTGAATGCAGTTATTAAAAAGATGGAACTGGAACAACATGAACTTCAACAATACCAAAAAAACCGGAACATAGAAATTTTTGGAGTGGATATGGTTTCAAACGAGGACTTAAAAGATACTGTTGCTAGAATTGCAAATCAGTTGAAAATTGATGATTACAGTGAATTCCATGTTGAAAAGGCTCACAGAATCCAGAAAAGAGACAAGAACATAAATAAACCCATCATTATTCAATTTAAACATACGGAAGACAGATATGTGGATTAAACCACGGAAAACAATTATTACCAATGACAGTGTCTTTCATAATGGAAACAGGCAAAGAATCTATGTAAATGAACACTTGACACCATACTATAAGAAAATCTTTTGGCTAGCAAAGGATTATGCTAAGACTCATAACTTTAAGTATGTTTGGGTAAGAAATGGTAAGGTAGCCATGAGAAAGAATGAGAATGATGACAATGTACTTGTGATAAGATGTGAAAGTGATTTGCCGTAAAAATGAATACGGAAAATCCAGTCAACTTAGTTATTCAACGAGTTGAAGATACGAAAACTTTACTTGATGTTAATTTCCATCCAATAGGAGATCAAATTAAAGTTTTACACGTAAATATTAGAAATTTACGGAAAAATTGGGATCTATTTAAGTATGAGATTGAAAAAATTGGAATGATGTGGGACATAATCTTAATGACTGACATTAGTATTAAAAATAATGAGACTACATTATACAGGCTAAATAATTACAATGCTCATTGGAATACAAGAGAAGATACCATAATGGGAGGTGGTCTAGTCATCTTTGTAAACGATAAGCTTCAACATTCTACTGTTAACTTCAAATTAATGGTTAATGATGCTATGGAATTAAAATTTGATTGGGATAATGAATTGTACACTATCCTTTTAATATATAGACAACCTTCAACCAATGTAAATGAGTTTCATTAAAGAACTAGGGATTAAATTAAAGGCTTATGATAAATTGGATAATCTACTTATTATGGGTGATATCAATATTGATATTTTAGAAAATGATAATGAAACCATTGTTGACCCAAAAGTGGGGTATGGAGCTGAAAAGTATAAAAATCTTTTAGCCAGTCATGGCTTTGAATCCAGAATAAATACACCGACACGAGAGGAAATAAGAAACAACAGGCTTACTATCTCTTGTATAGACCATGCATATATAAGAACATTTAAAGACAATGTAGGAATCACCATTAAAAACAAAATTGCTGATCATTATAAATTCTAATTGACACCCATAAAATAAATAAATTTAAAAGAAAGGAGGAAAATCATGATTTCTTTTATAATGATAAACACATTCTACTAGAACTAGATAAGGTGGATTGGGAATTCATCAAAGATTTTAAATGTCCCAACGTAATGTACGATGCAATTGAACTTAAAATTTTTAATATTTATGGAAAAAATCGAATTGTTTGTAAGAATACTAAAAAACTGACACCAAGGAAAAATTTCATCACTTGTAAAACGGTTAGTATAATCAACGAAAAAAATAAGTTATGGCAATTAATAAAAAAGAAACCACTTGACATTAATCTTATAAATAGATATAAGAGTCTAAAAACATTAGTAAATAAAAGCATAAAAAACGACAAATGAATTAACTGGCGTACATGCAACAAATATTGATGAATTTGTCACAAAAAACTTTGCGAACTTATGTTTGAAAGACACTTGTAATGAATTCAATCGATGTTTTGTTACCCAAGCCGATAATCTTAAGAGAAAATATAAAAGAGATAATACAACA
>JAHWFP010259160.1:0-22899 GCA_023313725.1 Lithobius niger | reverse complement strand
GGGGGGGGGTAATTTATTGTGCAGGCTCCTTTGAGGTCTTACTTATTATCCCTGTATTAGGTTGTCTCTTGAATATGCATATACACTTCCCTCACCTGATAATGATTTGAAAACGATACTAGCTTATCTTGGTCAATTACGAATGCAAACCAGTTCATTGGTGAAAGTGGAAACCAAGCCAAGATACTTAAAGTTCTAAGTGCTTTTAACTGTAAGTGGGTTTATGCAATTAAGAGACGAATCTCTCCATTGTTATGAGCCATAGTATCTTTCGTAATCGGAATGGCAGCTGGTATATTGATACTAATCGTAAAGCTGTCATCCTCAAACTTGGCACTAAAGATAAAATCAGCAAACAAACAGCACCTGATAAAACTTTTATCAATAGTCTGCTGTTGGCTTGCTAGTTTGCCGCCTGATATCTAAACATCAATTCGTTGTGGCAAGTCGGCCGTTGTGTAGGTTGGATTTTATTGCATATGGCACCCTGCCGAACAGCGCACGGCAGTTAAAATGCATTCTTCAAGACAAGAACTGTTAAATGCGTCGTTAAAAGACACGAAAGCACCTTTCCAACCCGACTATGACCCAGAACCCGATTACGATGAACAACATGGTAGCAAAATGCCTTTCAATGCAGCTTTAAATCGACGACCTCCCGTTTACGATCAAGTAATGGAACTTCCTCATGATCCACCGGCAGATTACAATGAGATGTTACCGTTGAAGCAGTCGAGGATGAATGACGAAGATTCTGTGGGACCGGATGACATGGATGCTTTTAGAAGTGACCCTAGATTGGTATTGAGTGTTGGACATTTTATAGATGAAGAACAAGAAGAGCCGACTCAAAATACCCAACGAGGGAGAGAATACCCTCGTGAACAGCAACGGAGATGGGGTAATTCACCCCAAGAAGTGAGACGGTATCCGCAACATTCGCCACACGAGCCAAGATATCTCCAAGGTCCAGTAGACATGGAACAACAGCCTAGATGGCTGACGGAGCCCGAAGTCTTCGACATGTCACCTAGACGTAGAAGTTCTGGAATTCCTAATAGCGTTCTTGAGCCACTTCGTCGAAGAAGAAGCTCTGGACACGTAATGTTCGAACCCAACAAGAGGAGAAAGAGCGCAGCTCGCATCGACATCAGTTTAGATGATCTCAGCAATAGAAGGCGTTCCGTGGGTGATTTAGGATTCGAAGATGCAAATGGTTACACTGGGAATGCTTCGCGTGTTGTTCCTCCTCACCGTGAGTCAGTGTACAGTGTCGGTAGCGAAGTTGGGAGGTATCGATCCGATTCAGATGGAACCAGTCACTACACTATGAGAGATGTCGTTGAAGCAGCTCGTGCCTTACTTCTTGTGGATGAATCTGTTGGAGGTCAGCCACTGGTACCGGCTGAAGAAAATCCCCAGGAAAACGACATACCAGCCCCGGATGGATTTAGTAAGGTTGTGCGTCGGCAATGCTGGACAAGGTATTGCCAAAGCCAAGACTACCATGCCCATGTGATGCGTCGTACTGGTGGAATGACTAATGAAGTTGACGGCAGGTAATACATTTCATAATATTTTATACAGGGTTTGCTTGTAAAATCCCAACCCGAAAAAACCCACCAAACTTTTTTTGGGGGTCTAACTTACCTGAAGTAAAAACTCCCTCTTACATCTAAAAATGAGTTTTACAAGTTTCTTCTTCCGTATAAATAAAATAATTTTACACTTTATAAAAAAAAAATGTGGCTCGTACTGTACGTCAGAAAATACAAGCAAAACAAAACTTAGATGATTTACACAAGATTTACAGATTTACAAGATTTACAACGAATTTATAAAATCTTAAATCTTGGGTGTACGAGATTTATAGCTTTGTCGAACCCCTCGCATTCACTTGGGTTTGGAAAAGTTGACCAGTTATTTATGCCCACGGGGCTGTTGCTGCTCGCTTTGCTGAGGGTCTCCAGCGACCTCTCACAAAGCTTGTGGTGCATGTAGGGACTGGAACACCGTGGGACTTGGAGGCCAGTTCTTAATTTTTGGCAATTTTTAGGCCTACTATAGTTTGTATGCCTACAGTTAAAAATACATACCTGTTCACTATATTCGAGTTTGAACATCCTGCACACGAAATAGCTTTTGCGACACATACATGTGTAGAGTAAATGTAGCAAAACTTTTTCTCATGAGGGAAAAATGGCTACGGTGCGTTTGCCATAATCCCGTTTGCCATAATCACGTTTTGCGACCGATTTTATGGCAATCGTCCCAGCTCTTCTGAATTTTCCCGTTTGCTCGAAATTATACTCTTCTCCTCTTCTGCTGGATTTCCCGTTTGCCATAATTTCCCGTTTGCAATAATCCCGTTTGCCATACCGACGGATTTGACGGCATCATCCTAAAACCCAATTTAAAGACAAAGTATAGAGATAGAGAGAATATATACTGTTACAAATTGTTAGTGTGAGACATAGTGTTAGTAGCCGTCCAAAACTATCTATAGATTATTCACTCCTGGTGCCGAATTTCTGCTCCATCTGTTGACAAAACTAGTTACTATTTGCCATTCCAATTGAAATCCAAAACTTTACTTTTGTTTTTAATTCGATGTTAATTTGAAATGTGTTCTAATTTTTTTAAAACCTTTTTCTAACGTGGTTTAAAAATAATAAAAATAGTGTAGTCATGACACAACACATGTAAATCCTACTTACACATACACACGGTAATATTTTTTTCGGAGGTGGGGGGGGGGGGGGGGGGGGGGCCCCCCCGCCACACGGTATACACGGGGGCTTGCACTTAAGGAAAATTGTGTCCCCCCCCCCCCAAAAAAAATGCTAACATTAAACTTTCACAATATAGGGACCACTTTTCTGAATCCGAAAATGTCTGTTGTATGTTTCGAAATATTTTAAAATTCAGTAAATTGCCAAACTTTCGTTCGGTGCATAATGTTACCCCATGTGTAAGTAGGAATTATATGTGTTGTGTCATTACTACACTATTTTTATTATTTTTAAACCACGTTAGAAAAAAGGTTTTACAAAAATTAGAACACATTTCAAATTACCATCGAATTAAAAACAAAAGTCTTTTAATTTGTCCAAATAACGTAGCTCTGCATTTCAATTGGATTTATAAACAGTAAATAGTTTTGTCAACACATGGCGCAGAAACTCGGCACCAGGCGTGAATAATCCATGGGTAGTTTTGAATGCTAAGAATATTCTTATAGAGTGCTATTTAAAGAAATGAGACTTGATACAGGGTTCATGGCAAACGAACATGTATGGCAAACGGGATTATGGCAAACTGGCGGAAGCCGAAAAAATAGGAAAATGAATGCCTTTGCAACATTTGCAGGAGTCTGAAGTATATAATGTTACAAAACTGAGCCAAACACGAAGACAACCAGGAGGAATGTACATTTAATGTTTTATTTTGTTAATTTATTTTTTAATGATGGTGTATATTATAGTATCTTAATCAGTTATCATTTCGATAATTAGAAAATCTCTCACTGCTGACGCAAATCCCTGGGTAAAACGTAAAAAAAACATATCCGATAAAACCCTATAAATTCCCAATAACCCCAACAGTTTTTTTTTTTTTTACGTACAATAATTCCAAATGGGCTCACTTTTAGGAACCAATTAAACATTTGCAGGTAAAATCACGGGTGACTTACTGTAATAAAGCATACGCAGCTTTCATTTCCTCCTGGTAAAATACATTTTCATGAGCAAGATTTTTGGCGGAGAAGCCTATAGCATTGTAGCGTCTCGGGCCTTTATAAATAAAACCACGACATTGACCTAATTCGTATTCAGGGAAATAGGTAGGGTTTAATGTAAAACTAAAACACTTGGCTCAAAGTTCACAAAAGACACAAAATATGACTGGGATTTGGAGGGGCTACCAAGAGTGTCGGAAAAAAGCGGGAATATCAGGTGGTGGAACGAGTTGAACAAAAAACGACGATGGTAAATAATCGGCTGCAGCAACTACCAAGTCGCAGGTGGTCTTCTGTACACTTCCGCCACTTTCGAAAATGCCTTTTATCACGCACTGCAACAGTGCTCTCTATTAAAAATCTAAAAGTAGTAACCATCACAATCGCCGGTTAAAAATGTGTTAGCTTTAGGCCTTGTTTTAAATTTTAAGATTAATTGTAAGCATTTAGGCCTAATTCTGTCTGTTGTTTTATTTTCGTCAGAAGAAGACTAGCAGCTAACGGAGAGTTAGGTTCGAGAGCACCCTTATTAATTTATGCACCATGGTGCGGAGATTTGACGTTGCTGTGGCAACGTGAGGCCTAATTTTAAGCTTTTAGGCGTAATTTTTACCTGAGGTTTTACTTTCGTAAGTAGCAGTAGTAAGAGAATTTGGTTCGAGAGTAGGCCTATTCATTCATGCAACACGGTGTCGAGATTATTTTAAATGAAGCTAATGTGTGTCGTTAACGAAATCCTTTTGTTTTTACGGTTGCGTCTTTTCCTGGAGTGATTAAATGTGACAATCAAATCTTATTATTTCATTGACTTGCGTCGAGAAAGCCTATTAGCTATAAGGACGTAACGATATTTTAATTTGTCTTGTTTTTTAACATATTTTTGGTCCCTGTATCTAATGGTGAAAACCGTTTGTCTCTATCTGGTACCGTTCTGAAGTTGAGAAAAGCGACGGACGGGCGGATGGACAAAATCGTCGCAATAGTCTTCTTATCCGTTTCGGCTGTACAGAAGACTAAAAAGGTCTAGTATCTAATCTTAACTAATAGCCAGTCGTCAACAGCTAGCGAGCAAGTCAACTGAACCACTGTTTTAATCAAGCATGGTTTCAGTTAAACTGTATAAAACCAGTCTTATATTTATGCTACCCCTGATAAAATGGTTTCTTAAATATTTTCGGGTTCAGGCAAAAGTTTGAACAAATGTGCCACTACCTATTAAGTTTTAAGAGTTTTATAGTATATGCTTGCACCGATTTTAAGATTTACACCATATATAAATTAGAAAACAAAACGAATTCGTTTCATGTTTAAAGTAAGGTTTAACCAAGAATTTATAGGGTTTATCGGGTGGAAAATGTCGAAAGACGGCGTAGAAATTAAGCAACGAAATTTTGGCTTTATCATGAGAGACGAGGTCAAATCGGAGATACTTTAGCTATAGTATCTCTGGTCAAATTCAAGTAAAAGCCACCCTTCTTTAACAATGCAGTAAATTGCAACGATCTCCATTCACCATTCAGGCCAGAATCATGCTGCAAATTAATGTCGCCATTTTGGGGCAAAAAGTATGCAGAGCACCATGGAGGGCTGCGCTAATGAAATTGTTTTTTATTGGGGCCGCGACCCGTAGTCATGCGCCCACAGCAAACAATACAACAACTACAACCGTCCAAACGACCAATACAACCAACATCAAATTAGTCCTCTTAATGACAGCCGTAGTTACTAGCAGCAACACAATTACAACTTCACTTACGAAAACACTCACGCCCACCAACTGCGTGCCAACAAATGAATCACCGGAGAGGAGGCGAGGTGGAGAGCAGAGGAGAGGGGGAAATCTCGCTACACTTGAATGCCTGAGTCCCTGACATAAGTAGCCACAGCTCGCAGCCTTGACAACAACCCTCGAGGCGATCCGAAGGAGAGCAAACAGTGCAGAGTCGGTTGTAACGTCGAGCGGATGAACCTTAGCATGCTCACTCGTTGAGGGTGTAGAGTCGGACAGTCTAGCAGAAAATGCTTCGGTGTCTGATCTGACCGGCCGCAGCGGGGACACTGTGCAGAAGCTGCCCATCCCATCCTGTGACGATGAGCAGCGAGAAGGGAATGACCCGTACGGAGCCTCGAGAGGATCCTCGATGCTGAAAGAGGGGGAAGATCAAGAGGGGAAGACAAAGAACAGCCTGCTTGTAGCACGTGCAGGAAACGACCAGTGGGAGCCGCAGACCACTCCCTATTCCACTCAGCCTGCAGCCAGACACGTAACTGTGGTCGTCGCATTGTAGGAAGAGCGACCAGGGAGATGGACTCAGTCGCATCCTGAGCGGCAGCCCTAGCCAGCCCGTCCGCCAGTTCATTGCCCATTGTGCCCGCATGGCCCTTGACCCACGAGAGCCTGACTTGACCGAGACGGGACACAACATACAGCTTGTGACAAATTTCAAACAGAACTGGGTCAGTGAAGTCGATAGTCACAATTGCGCGCCGGAGAGCTGCAATTGCTGCCTGTAAGTCCGTGAAGATAGTAACTGACCAAAGATCGCAGTCCAGGATGACGTCAAGTGCAACCGAGATGGCACAAAGCTCGCATACAGTACTGGAAGGAACAGACAGGAGTTTCCGACTGCAACACAGCTTCAGGGATGGAACCACTACTCCTACACCCCCAGTACATGCAACCCTGCAGAAGGATGCATCACAGAAGACATCACAATCGGTGACACCACTTGCAAAAACACCAAACAGACCAGGACTCATCACCCACGGGCTGAAAGGCAAAGCACGGGCCACTCTCAATGGAGAAACCATAGACGCGCACTGCAAGATTCGCGCAACCTTCCCCAGAGGGCCCAAAATGTCCAGAACAGACGGACGCAGGGTGCAGTAATCACAGATGATTTTGCGAACGCAGTCCTGAATGCCTCTACTGACATTGCGCATGCCAAGAGAACAAAGCAGTTCCGTTGTCCTGACGTGCAGAGGTGGCTCACAGGATTCAATCCACAGTGAATGCACTGGAGTCGACACAAGGCATCCCGTGACGATCCTCAGGCACTCATTCACAGCAACCTGTAGCATGGAAACATGCCGCTGATCCATAGACAAGAACGGAAGATGATAGTCAAGAACTGAGCGAATAAACGATCTGAACACAGCATGGAGGGACCCACGCCTCACCCCAGCGATTCGTGACAGCCTCTTAAGAACAGCAGAACGTGACCTGACACGCTCACGGAGAGCTAGAGCATGGCTATTCCAGTCTAGCCTCTCATCCAGGAGGATACCCAGATACTTGACTGCTGAAGCTTGTGTCACAGTCGTACCACTCACACAAATGGACAGAGGAGCGGCACTCCTACGGCGTGACCTGCTGAAAACCACCAGCTCAGTCTTCTCAGGAGCAAGAATAAGACCGCGATCAGCGAGGAGGGCGGCTACACGCGCAACACTCCTCGGCACACTGGCAGCAGAGAACTGGGTCGCTGCCCGCAAACCACAGAGCCACGTCATCTGCATAGCAGACAATGTTACTCGATGCCCCTATTTCCACCAGAACCTCGTTAATGACAACGGCAAACAGCAGTGGGCTGAGGCAACTACCTTGTGGGAGGCCTCTGCTGGAGCTCGCGACAGACGACCAACATCCCCCTACCCTAATGGCGTATTCGCGAACGCTCCGAAGGGCACAGATGGCTTTAACCAGACCCGGGCCAACACCCATGCCGAGCAGACCGCGACGAACCCATTCAACATCAACAGTATCGTAAGCTGCCTTCATATCTAAAAAAAACTGCCGCCACAACCAGACCGTGCGACCATGATTCGTAAATGCCAGACAACAGATAAAGCACCGCATCCTGGGCATTCCTGCCAGCCCGATACCCAAACTGCACTGGTGACAAGCAACCATGGTACTCGAGGTGTGATTCAAGCCTCTTAACCAACATACGCTCGTATACCTTCCTCAAATTAGATAAGAGGGAGATTGGTCTATAGTTAGACACCAGGGATCTCGCAGTCCGTGGCTTATGAAGGGGAACAATGATGGTAAAAAGCCATGCGGCGGGAATAGATCCACCCTGTAGGAACTCCTGAAAATGGGACACACAGGTGGTTACAGAATGGGTGGTGGTGGGAATGTAAATAGTGGTAATAGTAAGGATTCTTGGTAATTGTTTAATCAGAGGTGTGCTTCTCGTAATAGTTTTCAGTGGTGGAGTAAATCAGTTTTTTTCTGATATTTTAAGAGGTATGCAGCGTAATAAGAGATATGCGTCACAAAAAGCAGTTTGCACCGTACAAACTGAGCTAGGTAAATAAGTCAAATTTTTTTTTAAGGCGGCGGTACCTAAATAGTACAATTTTAGGCAGCTATGCTAAATAAAGTAATTGTAAGTAATAAAATTTGTTGTCCTACGTGAATTTAAGCTCTGTTAGGAACATCTTCTTACATTATAAACCAAAGTCTCATAGCAGAAAATGAAGCAACCGCAACGACTCCCGGAAGGGGAACAATGAAAACGTGCGAGTGTGTCAATTCTTTGGCTTGAAGGTGAAACTGGGACGTTGTTGCCTTGAAAAGAAGTTGAAATTGTCCTATGGGCCTTAGGGCTTCGGGCAGATGACCAGGAGTGGTTAACGCTCGTTAAACCCTTTGAAACCCTTTGAAGTTGAAATTGGCACATTGTTACCTCGACTAACAATTGGCTCTGCGCGGTCATCGCAAAGGCATTATTTTTCGCACGCTAATGGAAGTGGGGAAGGGCCTGAACGGAGAATGCCCGTTGGTGGGGGCAGTACCTATGTTAAAGCCACTATTTGACTACGATATTGCTTTGCGGAGGGAGAGGATTGACGGAAAGAGGGAGTGTTACACAAAGAAAACTTGACTGTTGCAGTGAACGATCAGGCAGCACCGCGCAAATACTGGGAAACAACCACGGGTCAAAAAATCTCCGGGCAAAGCCGGGTACGATGCTAGTTTTCAATATTTCTCACGCAGTTCTTGTGAACGAGTACACTGTATAAATTCGCGTCAGCCTAGTTATAATACAAAAGTGTTGTCGTCTCGGTTTTTAAAAAAAAATTAATTGGTTTGACTCGAGGCGTACAAGTTCAAACCCGTTCCCATTGCCAGTTCCACAGAAGGAAGGAAGCTATTGCTATGTGTAGATAACGGCTGTCCTTACTTTGCCTGCCACCATGGTATTCTTAGACCAAAGACAATAGCGTGCTGAAATAATAAGATTAGTGCATTTCGTCGAAACTGGGCAAGTCCACATACAACAGTAATGTTACTCATACGCAATTTTTTTAAGTATTGCAGATGTGGAAAATAGATAACTATGTCGATTAAAGTCCACTTGGCATCAACATTGATAATGTTGAGTATGAGCAACCTTTGTTATTTTTTTTTTATCTTCTCGGATGGGGCTTGTTCTCCTTGCTTGAGAAGAGAGTTCCTTGTTGTACCTGCACCAACGGAAGTTGTGTGTATTCATGCGCACTTGGACGTAGTGCGCATGAATATACGAAACTTTCGTTGGTTTCGTTTCTGTAATTATACTCCCACTACACGTCTGTCTTCGAATTGTGACTAACTAAAATGATCCTAACTTTATAGCAGGAAACCATTAAGGTATTTCACGGCGCGCGCAGTGACATCATAATCAGCGTCGGATTGGCATGCCGCTCGGGGAATTCGACGATTCCCGGTGAGGCCCTGACTACTACTTGTATACACACAGGAACTCGTCGTCTCGTTGCTTGCGCGCTGCATGGATACAGAGTACTGTGATACAGGGGGCCAATTTCTGTAGTAAAGGAATCATGTAAACCATGCGTAATTGCTGTTTGCCGTGACGTCACCATGCGTTAGCCAATGACGAACGAGAACAACGGCTGTTTGGCCGTCTGATTGGACTAGCCCAGTCACGTGATATGCACGTCACAGCAAACAGCCATGGCGCGTGGTATAGTACAAAACAAAAAAAAAACAAAAAATGAACAAATGCGCATAATTACACGAAATGCAATCCGGTGGTAAACAGCCCCCAAAAAAAGTGTACTCAAAATCTTGGGAGAAAACTCCCCATTCTTCATCCCCAGTAAGACTCAACCCCTCCCAATCCAACCCTGATCGAAATTTAGGTCTCAGATCGGAAGCAGGTACTGGGTGCTCGAATGTAAATACATTAATGTAGTGGAAATATTACACGAGAAAACCCCGCAGCGAAAACCAGTGTACACCCACCTGACGGAAAAAAACTACGTCAATACCCTGATACTAAAAGGGTTTTTATATGCTTCTCGCCGCAGTTTCATTTCTCTTCCTTAAAGACCATTAACCACCAAACGAAACTTTGCAGCTTCTAGCGCCATCAAGCGCTACCTAGTTCTTTCTAACGCTTGCAAGCAGGCAGGCAAAGGATGAATGCACAAAGAAATATCTTTTATACAGCAAACAAGCCACGTGACTCCTTCATTATTGATAAAAAATGTGGTACGTTCTCGTGCACCTGGAAGCAAGCTGTAAAGATTAACGATATTACTGCCACCAGATGGCACCGCGGTAGAATACAAAGAATCTACTGTGGCGCCATCTATAGTCTGTTCCACATTATGTTTTCAGGAAACTGACTGTTTGACCCAACGTTTCCATCCACTATTAGTGCAAAAAACTCGTAAATATCGCAATCGTAGACTCTAACAGTAACTGCGTAGATTCTACAAGTATGAATCCACATGTTTTTGTACTCGTAGTGGAAGGAAACGTGGCGTCATACAGTACGTCTCCTGCAAACATAACGTGGAACAGAGTATAGTGGCAGTAATATGGTTAACCTGTGCAGCTTGCTTCCAAGTGCACGAGGACGTCCCAATTTTTTACTGAATTACTAAGGAGGCATGAAGCTCGTTTGCCGTGTTAAAAAATAGTTCTTTGTGCATTCCTTTGCTTTCTGCGAGCAAGCGCTAGATGCTGCTAACTTTCGTTTGACAGCAACCTGCCTTTAAAGACTGAACTTGTTTTCAGGGATTTAGAAACATTGACATACAAGAAACGAGTTATTACGTATATCAAGGGTTGAACAGATGTTTGGACTTTGAGACGGAAGGAACATCCTACATCATTATTATATGCGCGGCGTATCTTGAGTCCTGGAAGTATTTTACGAGCGGCTATGTCTTCCTGGGGGGGGGGGGGGAGGTTTTAATCGACGGCCGCCATTGTTTTTGTAACCATCTTGGATATCAACAAGGCACTCTGCTGCCAAAAAAGTACAATCGATTATCTGTGTTCGTTCTGCGGTGAACTCAAGATAGGCCGCGCACACTTTAAAACGTTCAGTGTGTTATTTATTTATTTACCTGTGTGTCCTTTTACTCCTCTTGAATAGTGGCGTTAAAAAATTGGACAAAACCCCCCCCCAAAGCGAAATTTAGGCCAACTTTGCAACTGCGAATGCGTATTCTTGGCAATAAAAGCGATTGAAATAAGAAAAAACAATGGTCACAGTGTTGCAGCCAGCATGAGTATTGTTGTAAACTTTTTCGTAAACGAGTCGAGTACAGTGATGAAACATAAAGAATTTTGCAGCGAGTCGCAGTGTGAAGGTGATTCGAGGATCCTTTCTAAACTTACTGGGCGAAAAGTAACGCGTTTCTGTTGTTTCAGTAGTTTTTGTATCAGGCCCAGACTGGCAGTCCTGGGGCCCAAGTGCCATGACGTTTTAAAAGGCCCCCAATCACAATTCGGGTGGGGGAGGGGTTATGCGTGCTGATAATCGGCTCGTCAATATTTATGGCCGGGGGGGGGGGGGGGTAGAGGACATGCAAATGTGACCACCAAATTTTCATTGACCCTCTCCCCTTCAAATCCCAGATGAAATTTTGACCTCCCCATTCAAGTCCAAAACTAATGTGACCCCCCCCCCAAAAAAAAAGCACTTTTCATATGCTTATTGAGACGGTGTGTACCCATTTCGCCGAATCCTGTTTCGCCGAAAATTAAGCTGTTGATTAAAATTCGTCGCAAGGAGAATTCCCATTTCGCCCAATCCCGTTTTGCCGAAACATTGGGGAAGTTTAAGATGCTTTCTTAATTGGGATGAATTTGTGACGGTTTCTGATGTTATTATGTTTTGCCGCATTGAGCGTGGCAGCGCGAGCGAGGAACATAATGTGAGGGAAAAAATATTTGGCGAAACCGGATTCACGGAAATGGGAATTCACGTTTCTCCGAAAATTAAGATACTGATTAAAATTCGGCGAAACGGTCATACGACGGTCTGCAGATTACTTCTTGTAGCCAATTTAAGTAAGGAAAACGTGCCTCGTTTTTAACGATAGGACAAGCTTGAGTCAAAAATGTATAAAACACCGATTTTTTGACACTCATTTTGCGTCGAGTTTCATTCATATATGAAATGATCAGGGAAGGAATACTTTTTTAAGATAATCAGGAAATTGCAACGATAAAAAAATTCATCAATACAAATTTTACGTTTAACTATAAAATCTGAAAAGGCCCCCTTACGAATCTATGGGAGGTCCCATGTGCCACTGGCACCCTGGCACTATATGGCCAGTCCAGGCTTGTTTCGTATTGTTACAACAGTGAGAATTACGTTTCGGAATGGATTCCTCTTGGCACGGAAAGGACGAGAATATTCATTCTTTGTATTTGGCGAGAGACTCGCACCAGCAGTACATGGAAAACAAGGCGCGGAAGAGCTCGTAACAGATTCAATGCAAGTGTTTCATTGAATCAAGAAAAGAAAATAAAAATTGACCTTTGCCTAGATTTGAGTTAACATCACATTCTTGGAGATATAGATTAACAGATTACTCCACTGAGATAAATAACGTCAGGTGAAAACAGTGCTTTTTATTCATAATTCCTTTGCAAATTTGCAAAGAAATTTGCAAATTTAGACTTTGTGAGCCATCCTATGCTGGCACGGAATCTTAGCATTGCTCAA
Organism: Lithobius niger; assembly: GCA_023313725.1. Taxonomy (NCBI): domain Eukaryota; kingdom Metazoa; phylum Arthropoda; class Chilopoda; order Lithobiomorpha; family Lithobiidae; genus Lithobius; species Lithobius niger. The sequence continues at coordinate 10,176 of JAHWFP010259160.1, read as the reverse complement.
TATTCCTAGCGCCCGAGTCTTGGCTTAAAGGGACATTCGTCCCAGCGCCATTTTTCTCGATCCTCCACATCGAGTACGGCTCTAAAGTTCTATTTACGTACCGTTAGTCTATCCCTTGCTAAAAATCTGTTTTAAAATGTGACTAGAAGATTTTCTGTTGAATATTGGGAACTATATTTACTGCATCCTGCAAGTAAACGGTCCTTTGCGTGCTTACAATAACCTTTACGTTTCATCTGTGTGTGTGTGCACGTACTAATTTGCTAATAATTACCATGAGATCAAATATTTAAAGGACTAACACGGTAAAAATTAAAATTATTTATGTCAATAGATCGCCGAAGAAAAATTATAAGACACTAGCCTAAAAAATTGTAAAGTGAGATATTAAAATACGAAAACCATTCCGGTTTGTACCGAGCCAATTTTTGCATCATGCTGTTTCGTCTACTGCGCCCAATGCCAACTGAGATAGTGACTGTGTTCCTCGCTGCTAGGAACGCAGCTACTATCTTAGTTGGCCTTGTATTGCTACGTATAGTCTCACGAAACAGTGCGATGATAGCATGCGCATGTGGCGATCGGTGCGTGGCTGTTATAAGGCAGGCGGAGTGTACTATTATTACTTAATAAGCTTCTGTAATCACCTACTCGTAAGTGTATATCGTCCGAGTTAACATTTAAAGCCATGCTTTTTTTCTTTTTTGACGTTGAATAACTACTTTAACCATAGAACGGTTAACATATTTTTGTAATTTTGGCCCCCAAAAGGGGGGCCCGGGAGACCCCCACCACTGAATTAATTATCAAAGTGCATGTTAGTTTTTGAAAATAAAACCAGTTTTTATAAAAACAGAAAGCTAGTTATAACTAGTGTTTACTTTTTGTTAAATCCGTATATGGGCAAAACTTCATAAAACACAAATTTCAGGACAAACAAAAATCAAAATTATGTAGAAACAATCAGCATTACGTGGGAAAATAAAATTATGTTATAAAACCTTTTTTTATGTAACAGAAAGCTGCGGCAAAGCCTTACATTAAAACCTGTAATATGGTAAAATTTCGCAAAACGTAAATTTCGGAAAAAAAATCTAAATTATGTGAAAGTCTCTGGAAATGTTCAAAATATGCTAAAAAAAACTGGCTGTCAAAAAAAAATGTTTTATGTAAAAAAAAAAAATGTGCGAAATATTACTTTGGGGGTCTTGCAAGACCCCCTGGCAGGGCTCCACCAGGATGAAAGTGTTCGTCCTCTTCCGACAGGTTTTCATGTAAGATTTTTGAATGCTTATAACTCATGACTTATGTATGGTAGAATTACATACCAAAACGTAAATAACAGAGTAAACAAAGGGTAAATAAATAAATAGAGTTAGAATATATAGGTCATAAGGGTAAATAAACGGTAGGGCAAATAACAGTATATAAGGGTAACGATACACAAGGGTAAAGAAGCTCTAAGGGTAAATAACTGTACACACTGCTACATGACTGTATATAAGGGTAGTAAATAACAGTACATAATGGTAATAAATAACCATACATGAGGGTAAATGATGTACATAAGTGTAGCAAATAACGGTACTTAAGGGTAATAAATAACGGTACATAAGTGTAATAAATAAACATACATAAGGGTAAATGACGGAACATAGGGCAGTAAATAACTGTATATAAGGGTAAATAATGGAACATACGGGTAGTAAATAATGGTACATAACGGTAATAAAGATACACAATGATAAAGAAGGTATACAGGTACATGGACCAGTAAGGGTAAATAACTACATAAGGGTATTGAATAACAGTGCATAAGGGGAAATAAAGATACACAATGGTAAAGAAGGTATAAGGTTAAATTAGGGTAAATAACTGTACGTAAGGGTAAATGAGGACACATAAAGGTTAAGAAAAATACACAATGGTAAAGAAGGTATGAAGGTAAATAACTGCACATATGGGTAAATGGCGGTACATAAGGGTAGAAATAATAGTACATAAGGGCAAATGATGGTACAGGGTAAATAAAGATACACAATGGTAAAGAATGTGTAAGGGTAAATAAAGATCAGAAGGGTAAATGACAGTACGTAAGGGGAAATAAATATATACAATAATAAAAAAGTATAAGGTTAAAGTGAGGGTAAATAATTATATAAGGGTAAATGAAGGTACATAAAGATAAATAAAGGTAAATAAAGACATACAATGGTAAAGAAGGTGTAAGGGTAAATAACTCTATATAAGGGTAAAAGATGGAACATAAAGGTAAATAAAGATACACAATGGAAAGAAGATATAAGGGTCAGTAATGGTAAATGACTAAACAAGGAGAAATGACGGTACATAAAGGTAGTAAATAACTACATAAGGGTAAATGACGTTACATAAGGATAGTAAATAATGGCACATAAGGGTAAGTAAAGATGTATATTGTATAAGGGTAAATAAAGGTCAGTAAGGGTTAACAACTGTTCATAAGGATAAATGACGGTACATAAGATAGTAAATAACAACATGAGGGTAAATGACAGTACATAAGGATAGCAAATAATGGTACATAAGGGTAAATAAGATACATAAAGGTAAAGAAGGTGTATGGGCCAGTACGAGTAAATAACTATATTAGGATAAATGATGATGGTACATACAGTAGTAAAAAAACTACATAAGGGTAAATTATGGTAAATCACGCTAACGTAAGGGTAACCTAAATAACGGTACATAAGGGTATAAATAAGATACACAATGGTAAAGAAAGTATGAGGACCAGTAAGGCTAAATAACTGTACATGGGGTAAATAACGGTACGTAAGGGGAAATAAAGATATACAATGTTAAGAGGGTATCAGGGTAAAGAAGGGTAAATAACTGTAATGTAATGGGAAATGATGGTACATAAAAGTAAATAAAGATAGACAATGGTAAAGAAGGTATAAGTGTAAATAAGGATCAGTATGGGCAAATAACTGTACATAAGGGTAAATAACAGAACATTAGATTGAATAAGGATACAGAACGGTAAAGAAGGTATAAGGGTAAATAACGAGCCACAAGGGTAAAGAAGGTATAACGATAAATAAAGCTAAAAAAAAAAGAAAAAATAACGGTACATGAGGGTAGTAAATAAGGGTAGGGCCAATAAAGGATAACAAAATATCTTCAACAGCAAATTTATAACAAGGTTCTCTAGCCAACTATTTTTTTTTTATCGAATATTGTACGATTTGCTGGAACTAAATGTGAAACGATTATAGGCGGTACTGCGTGTGGTTGTTTTATCAAACGGTCGAGATAAATTGTAACTAACAAGTGGAGAAACAAAGTAATTTACGATATTGCCAACTTTTGATAAAAATGAGAATTTATTTACCATACGAGTGACGTAGACTCGCGTGATTCACGTCAATTCGGCGCCCTTTAGCCGTATTTACGGGAAAAAATGCAGCGTTTGTTGATAATGATAAGATTAAATCGTTAAATCATGATTGATAAAGTTTGGAACATGCCTCTGTATAAGTGTTGTGAAGACGCGTTTACGTAATCCTAAATCATGAGTAAAAGAGAAATTGCAAACAAAAACGTCAAGTTTGTCTAAAAAAGGGTTATATGATTGAAGTTTCACTTTACTTATTAAAATGTACACTGACACTTAATTTATGATTTTTATCCGTGTACATTGTAATAAGTGAAACTTCAATCATATAACCATTTTTCACGGCACAATTGGCACTTTTGTTTGTAAGAAATAATAAAGGAATAATTGATTGGAATCAATCGATCGAGAATGAAAGCGATTAATTTCCGAAGTGTTGTTCTTGGTATTTTTTACTCGAAAACAACAATGCTAATTTTTTTAAAGCAATAGTTATATTTTCCGCAACAAAAACCTACTAGTATGTAATACAGAAAGTGGAAAAGAAAGCACCGACGGCAGCGACACGACGTAAAGTAAAACCTACTGCGACGTACTACAACGTAAAACCTACTGCGACGTAAAAATCTACTGCGACGGCGAAGTAAAACCGATTAACTGAATAAAAAAAAAACTATTTCTCTATTTATGAAAAAAAAAAAACCCATTAAAGCTCTATCCCCATGGAACTCATAACTGAAGGTACTCAAAAACGAGATTAGAGTTCACTTGAACGAAACGCACTAAAATTTGAACTCCATTCCAGGGAACAAGGACTGATTTTATTCCTTCATCATATCACAAAGTGAACGCAGTTTGTGTTTGAATTGGGCCATGTCTGGGAGAGTGTGTGTTGAGTGCGTTTAATTTGTGTCTTATACGGGCGTTGTTATTTGGGATTTATTTTGTTCTGTGTTTGTGGGAAGTAATTCAGTTTCGTGTGAGTGGCTAGGTGCGTATTTTGCATGCATTTGTAATGCGTGAAACATGCAGGCTCTTTCTTGTTAAGGGTGTTTGTTTAGTTAACTTCTAGGGGACAATGTCGTTTTTATTCCTTGGTAATATTAGAAAGTGACGCAGTGTGTGTTGTAAACGGGCCACATCTGTGAGTGTGTGTGTGTTTCAATTGTAGGCGTGTTTAATTTGTGTGTTATGCGGGCGTTTTATTATTTTGAGTTGTGTACCCTTGAATTGGAGTTAAAATTATAGTTAGTTTCGTTTATTTGTGTACCTTCCAGCTGCGAGTTCCATGGGTATACGACCTCTAATGTTTCTTTTTTCCAAATGGCGAAACTGTTTTTTATTCAGTTAGGCTTTTTTTGTGAAAACCGATTACCTACCTGTGAGTGAAGCTCGCCTGCGTTAGTTAGGAGGTTTCTGATTGGCTCACACGCAGTAGACATGCTCCACCTCATGAGGGAAAGAAATTTGGTAAAATTACCATGTCCTGGGATGTGTAATAAAAAACATACAAACCTAACAACCTAAAAACAAAGCAACAACGAAAGAAATTCTTCAAACAACAACTCAAGGTCACCCACAACCGATAGATCGATACTTGTAATCGGTAACTAATGGACAACCCGGAAGAAGCAGGTGACTCGGGCAATTCTATTTTGGCCCATTTTCTAAACAACACACAAATTATATACATAGCTGAGATTCTGTAGGCTTTTTTAGAATAAGGGGAGAGGAAAATCTCAGTACTCGAACCGGGTAACCTGAGTCTGGTAACGTTTTCCCGACAACATTTTCCGTACTGGACCTCTCCCGACAGATACAGGTACTCTTTTTTTCCAACAGGCACTTTTTCCTGACTGGTACTTTTTCCCGACATGTGTTTTAAACACGAAATTTTATTTTTAATAAAAAAAATTTCTCGTGCAGCTCGTTAAAAAAATGAAGATGTACAAATTCGTTAAAAACTGGAATTTTGTGAACAATGCCTAGATTAGATTTTGTAATAATTTTTACAAAATTACGGGTGTTGGGAGGCAGGGGGTCCGGGGGGGGCCAGGACGGAAAATCAGAAGTGCAAAATAAGGGGTTCAGTCGTTGAAAAATAATTTAAGTAGGACAGCTAAACTAAGCGAAGTGTGCAAAGTAATTTTTTCCTAGCATATGGAGTGATAAAAATATCACAAATGAATACACTGTACATGAATGAATACACTATCACAAAGAAAGTTAACCACGTAGTGTGATAGTACGTAAATCCATGGAGTAACCGACAGATTTATATTACATATGAAAAATGAAAACTGGTAAAAAGAAACTCCAAGTTCCGAATGGTTAGGCCCTTCAAAGGCATGATATCAACACACCAAAACATTCGCCAAGTTAATCGCACCGACTAATAATTCGAAGGTTAAATGAAAACTTGAACATTGCTACTTTCGGTAGCAATGTTTTCATATAACGTCCAAAGTATTATTCGGTGCGATTAAGTTGGCGAATGTTTTGGTGTGTTGATATCACTCCTTTGAAGGGCCGAATCATTCGAAACTTGGCGTTTCTTTTTTACCAATTTTAGTTTCTGATATGATATCACTTCTTTTTTTATATATAATTGTGTATTAGGCTCAACTCAACTAACCTGCAGATTTGTAATAATGTGCCACGTCAACTATAGCTTGAGTGGCCATTTTTGCAATATTTTAATTTCGTGTTACTCATTTGAGAGGCTGAAGCACTCTTAACTTAGTCGCCTCTTTATCAGTTTTTGGTTTTGTTTTATTTTTTATTTTTTGGTTAGTTCATATCACTCCTTTGTAAGGCTAAACCAGTCTCAACTTGGTGGCGCCTTTACCAGTTTTTGGCTTTATTTGGATGTTTTGTTAGTTTTTCGTGAAATGGACGTAGTAACAAATTCTTTGACAACGTTGTTTTGATTTGTAACGACACACTAGCATGTGTCTAGATACGTACGTCAGTATACACGTTGTCATTGTTCGAACTTTGGCCATCCATTCAGAGACGATGCCTACAATACTAACAATGGTTATAACAATGCTTTCGTACTTACGCGCCCTCCCACGCCATTCCCGTTACACCCTATGCTGTAAACCAGAAAAAGTACGCAGTTCGTATTGTACTGCACCCATACGTCCAATTCCATAACTGGAAGCCTTCCCGTTATCTCGGTATCGATGAATAATCACCCTATGGAAATTAACATGGGGATGAGCGGACTTTTACAACACATTTACACATTACAACGCTAGCAACACATTTACAACGTTATCGAGGGTCAGATTTTGCATTGAAGGCAGTGCTTAGCTGACATTCGTACACGAGTTAATTTTTGTCAGGTGGGCAATTGCTCTCGATTTCAACACAATTTAAGCTTTTGTACCGCATTATTATATTTCATCAAGTAACTGAAATGTGCTCAACTATGCTTCAAGATATTAGACACTGACGCTATGGCGTCGCGCTACAATGGTTTACAACCTCGACAATTGAATTGATGTGATGTTTGTTGCCTAACTTGGCGCGATTCCTTCGCATGTTTTACTTCCGATCCCTTTACTTATCATCGCTTCCAAATGAGTGCCGACTGCTGATTGTAAACAAACAAGCAAAGTATGAGTTTGCTTTTGATTTTTGATTTGATGATATCCCTTTTAAATCGGGGACCCTCTGTCACCTATGACGCCTTTTTGGTCTTCGTCGCCTCCAGATGAAGATGATGATGATGATGATGATGATGATGATGATGATGATGATGATGAGTAGACGACGAGAAGGACAATTTAGCTGGAAAATTCCAAGCGGAAAATGCCAGGATCTTTATACATCCTACAGTTGACATAAGCACTATCCGCCAATCCACCTGAATGAAAGTTCAGAAAGACTGCCTCAGTACACCGCTCGCTAGACATTCGCGCGTTGGGGTTGCAGCTGCTATCGATTGATTGGCTGCATAGTCACTTGATTGCTGCCCAGTGGAAAAAATGTTAGGAGGGGCCAAACAAACCAGCTAGTGCTCACGCGAAGTGCTGATAAGCTTCCCCAGAGAGGTTCGGGGACAGAGCCCCGAAAGTTAAAGAGTTTGTGGGTACATCATCCAGTGACGGCGCCAGGGGTGGGCCATGACCCCCCCCCAAATGTTTCACGGCCCCTCACCGGGGCGCCCCCCCCCCCAAAAAAAAAAAACTCAACACTCAGGTCACCACAGAAAATAAAGTAATAAAAAAAACTTGCTGGCTAAACTTGAAATCAAATCAATAAACTGAGCTTTTATTTTTTTTAATTTTTGTGTATATAAATATAATATATATCTGTATATATGTATAATACGCTTAGGGTGGGTAAGCAAATTCATCATTGTGCACTAGCTGTCCCCCCGGCGGGAAATCCGGGGGGGGGGGGGGGGATATGGGAACTGGCTAGACCGGCGTATGTTACGCCGGGGGTACAGCTTGTATATATATGTGGAATTTATGTGGAAAGTGGAATTTCGGACAAGTTAAAGAATCAGAAGACTTAATAAATTAAATATTTTTGAATTTTTTTTTTTTTAGTTTTTCAAAATATTATTCATAAAATTCACCGTGGTGTGAGCTGTTCGTAATTTTCATTCCAACGATTTTATTTTCCCGGAAAACAAAATGGTAAACCTTATTTATAAAAGGTTTTTTTTTTTATAAATAAGATTTACCGTTTTGTTTTCTGGTGCAATATGCAAACCAATTGACGTAGCAGCCGGGCAAATTCTTTATATCTTCTACCTGCTGTTTTCATTTCGTTTCTATTTTAATGATTTTTTTTCGTATATCTGGGTAGAAAAAAAAATATTTAATTCAAAATCACATCGCGAAATCTCATAGCCGTGTACTGTATTTAAATTGGGTTAAATTTGCATACTATATGAATGGTAGGGCTCTTTACATTGTTTGATTATTGGCTCCCCACACCCATCTGATTATCGTCCTGTTGTTGCGTTAGAACGAAGATCGAATCTTTGTAGTTCGTCACGAAGTATGGACTTTGGAAAAGATTTGAAGTGGGAAGAAATGTCTTTGGTATCGTGGCATTTAGAGACGCGATTGTGTGAAGAGCCTGTTAATGCAAAGATTCGACGTAATCCATCTACTTTAAGGTATTTTACCCGGTGACTCTGAAAAGCTCCGCGATTATATTATAGTGAGATTCTAAGTTGGCTTTTATGCCACTGCGGCGAAGAACGAAAGCGGTCCTTTCCCGAAATAAATCCTTACTGTTGTTTGGAACGGTCTATATCGTAGGTGCGGGGGAGATCGGGGCTTCTCCCACTGAAACTCCCCGCTTCTCGGAGCAATCCAGATGGATACCGCTAAGCGCTGATCAATTTATCACATCGCCAACGGCCCATTGGCGAAATGATAATGCAAGTTCACCGGAAGTCTGCTGTGGTTTAATCTTGGACTAACTACGCTTACAAGAAACACACTACTCTTAGTAGAACGAGGAGAGCAGCTTCTAGTGCGATAGTATATATTTGTCCGTGGTCAGTCTTCCACATAGCCCAATCGCGAGACGCGACGGAGTTGGTATTTTCACGATTGGTTGACGGGGGTTGCCATGGAAACCAATGGAGCTGATTCAGCGGGGTTTGGGATCTGCGTGGAGGAATGCCCTGCAAATCTTTGACACCACCAAGGGGAAAAAATACATCAGTTTATTAATAGTGAGAAGTAAAATCGCTAATAAGATGGAAAGAACAAAACGGCCACAATTCAACGCCAACTCTATGAAACATACAACAAAATATTATTGTATATTATTGATTTTTTTGAGGAATCTAAACGAGGACTAAGCTTATTGATCCTCAATGAGTTAATTACTGAAGTTGATATTTGCAGTGTTAACCATTAAAATCTATTAACAGAATTCCAGGTCTGAACGGTGCCTCTAGTCCTCGCGATACCTGAATTTTTTTCGTTTATTTTGTTATAATAACTCTGCAAACGAAATCTAGACTCGTCTCTTGCTAAAAACGGAAACACTGTTTCAAAGTTCGGCAAGGTTGTCCATTCTCAGACAACAGATAGCAATGCAAGTCAATTTCCTCCGTGCAAATTGCAATTTAACGTAGTTTTCCTTCTGGTAACAAATTAATGATTTAAAAAAAAGATTTTAACGAACCAATTTTCATTTTAAGCGTTTAAATCGTCGTGACCCCCTCAAATTAATCCTTACTGAAAAGCATTGAATTTTGATTGAATTTAACTCTGAAGTGAATGTAGTACTAACACAAATTACAAGTGAAGTGTGGTTAATGGTGGCCGACTGGCGTTGCTTATACTTTGAGTTTATAATGCAACACAATTTATTTGAATTAAAAAAATAATAATATTGTCCTTCTTCCCCATAGACAACCTTAGCAGTTGAAACGGATGTTAATTCAACAATTTCCCTTTTTACAACAGGGATCAGGTTGTAAAATTAGCAGCGGGGGGGGGGGGACGAAATGCAGAGTCATCTTTCCATTTAAAGAGGTCCAGGCTTATTTTGGGGCATGAAATATCAGTCAGTTAGTTTGTGAACGTAGTAAGTATCCTCCTCGAGCGAAGCGACACGACACCAACGGAGCGAGCGAACCGAGCGATGTGGCTAGTATACCATATACGGTAACAAAATATTTTTTCGACTTAAAAAAGTTTTAAAAAATGGCTACTAACACACGCTCTGTAAACATATAAAATGAAGAAATACCAAAGCGAATAATTATTTTACTTGTAAGCATGTACTAAAAGGGTACCGAGACAGATTTG
>JAHWFP010259159.1:0-11189 GCA_023313725.1 Lithobius niger | reverse complement strand
ATATACCGTAGTGTTCCTGTACTGTTTAGTCCATGTGAAACCTTACTGCTGTTTTTACAGTTTTTACTTTAAAACACGATATGTCAGATTTGTTCATTCTACTTTTAAACTAACCGACAGCGCTGAAAAATCGTAAAAACCATAGTATTAGTGTTTAGAACAGACCTGCAGATTAATAATTCAGGGTTCGTGCGACGCCTTGAAAACCTAGAAAGGTCGTTGTAAATAGAAATGAAATACCAGTCCAGAAGTCCTGAATAAGAAATGTTGAAAAGTGGTGATGTATCAATAGGATGAACGGAAAGGAGACGACTTGACTTGAGTAACGCTGAAAATTTCCCGAAAGTAGCCGAGGTGTAGTACTATGTTAATCTTACAATAATTTTGAAAGTAGGATATCGGTTTAATTTTATTTACGTGTCTAATGATTGACTACTGCAGTAAGGGTTCACGTGGACTAAACAGTACAGAAACACTGCAGTATACAAAACATTACATGAATGTTTCTTTGTGTTCCTTTGCTGTTTTGACTTTGGATCAGATCTAGACACACGCTAGTGTATTGCCGCCAAGTAACACTACATCATGCGTTTGTTAAATAATTGATCGTTAATGATAAAAAGGCGGCCTCACTAGCAGACTTGTGTCTGTTAACTGTAAGCAACTAAAAGCATATTTTGGCATGTTGAGGATAAATCCCAATTTGACAGAAATCTTTCAAATTGTGAATGGTAAATGTAAGGGAAAAGTTCAGGGATAAAGAAAAAATGAAAGTTAAAGGCTGAGTGTCCACCATTCATAGAGAAAAAGATGCGCCAATAACGTTGTTTTTATGTTACTGACTAGCTAGTCTAGACACACTCCAAGTTAGGCAACAAACATCACAACAAACATCACAACAAACATCACATCAATTCAATTGTCGCGGTTGTAAACCATTGTAGCACGATGCCATAGCATCAGTATCTTATATCTTGAAGCATAGTTGGGCACATTTCAGGTACTTGGGGAAAAATAATGCGGTACAAAAGCTTAAATTGTGTTGAAATCAAGAGCAATGACCCACCTAACAAAAATTAACTTGTGTAGGAATGCCAGCTAAGCTGCTTTCAATGCAAAATCTGACCATCAATAACGTTGAAAATGTGTTTCTAGTTACTACATAGGTAGCTACTCCGCTCATCCCCATGTTAAATCCCATAGGGTGATTATTCATCGATACTGAGATAACGGGAAGGCTTCCAGCTATGAAATAGGATGAATGGGTGCAGTACAATACGAACTGCTTACCTTTTATGGTTTGGAGCCTAGGGGCATAACGGGGATGGCGTGGGAGGGTGCGTAAGTACGAAAATATTGTTATACTATTGTTAGTATTTTCGGCATCATCTCTCATTGGACGGCCAAAGTTCGGACAATGACAACGTGTATACTGACGTGCGTGCCTAGACACCCACTAGTGTACCATGATAAATTTAACAATGTTGCCAAAGAAATTTGTATTTATGTCTAATTCACGAAAAATAAACCAACTGTAAAAACAAAGCAAAATAAAGAAAGCTAAAAACTGGTAAAGAGGCCACCAAGTTAAGAGTGGTTCGGCCCTTCAAAGGAGTGATATGAACACACCAAAACTAACTAAATAAAACAAATTACAACAAAATTAGGACCAAACCAAAAATCTGTAAAGAAGTGACTAAGTTGAGAATGGTTTGGCCTATAGGCAAAAGGTAATAGCAAATTGTTGAAAACCAATTTCTTGTTGACGTGGCACTTTATTACAAATCTGCACGGTAGTGGAGTTGAGTAAATACACAATTAAAAAAAGGAGTGATATCATATCAAAAACCAAAACTGGTAAAAGGGGCCTCCAAGTTCCGAATGGTTTGGCCCTTCAAAGAAGTGATATCAACACACCAAAACACTCGCCAAGTTAATTGCACCGAATAATACTTTGGATGTTAAATGAAAACTTGAACATTGCTATCAAAAGTATAGGCTAGTCAATTTGCACTTTTACCTAGAAGTAATTGTAATAGAAGTAAACTTTGCAGTTTCTGGCCCAGAAAGACATGCTGAACAACATACTAAAAGTCTAAAATCTAAATAGCAGAAGAGAGTAGTTAGTAGGCACCCAAGTGACCGTTAATATGGGACTCTGTTAGGCCTCCTAACACAAATCAATGCCTAACTTTGGGTACACCTAACGTTATCCGGGGTTAGTATGAGAAGTTGTGTGCATTTTAATATTGGAAGATTTTTATTATGGGATGTTGTGCGCACTTTAGTATGGCAGGGTTTTAGTATGGGATGTTGTGAGCACTTTAGTATGGGAAATGTTCAAGGTTACAGTACCCGTCGTTATTTAAAGTAAAACTAAAATGATTTACATTCTATCATTTTTTGTAAATTCTTTAAAGTAAAACGTATTTACCATGTATCTTTAAAACGGGGTACATTACACATTCACATTTGTGTATTGTAATGTTTTATCTTAAAACGAAGTGTGGGAAGGGTCAGATGTTTTAAAAAAAAGCCATAGACTTTAACACATAACCACCACCTAAAATAAGGTATGAAAAGCCCCTCATTTGTACATTACGGTGTAAAAAAAGGATGTTGGCTCAGAGTTTCCCAAACTCATCCTTGGACCACACTTTTCTTTGCTCTTGTATCTTTAAAACGGGGTACATTACACATTCACAATTGTGCATTGTAATGCATTATCTTAAAACGAAGTGTGGGAAGGGTCAGATGTTTTACCTAAAAGTAATTGTAATAGAAGTAAACTTTGCAGTTTCTGACCCAGAAAGACATGCTGAACAACATACTAAAAGTCTAGAAAATTCTAAGTGGCGGAAGAGGAGTAGTTAGTAGGCACCCAAATGACCCTTAATATGGGACTCTGTTAGGCCTCCTAACACAAATCAATGCCTAATTTTGGGTACACCTACTTTATCCGGGGTTAGTATGGGAAGTTGTGTGCATTTTAGTATGGGAAGATTTTTAGTATGGGCTGTTGTGCGCACTTTAGTATGGCAGGGTTTTAGTATGGGATGTTGTGAGCACTTTAGTATGGGGAATGTTCAAGGTTACAGTACCCGTCGTTATTTAAAGTAAAACTAAAATGATTTACATTCTATCATTTTTGAAAATTCATTAAAGTAAAACGTATTTACCATGTATCTTTAAAACGGGGTACATTACACATTCACACTTGTGCATTGTAATGCATTATCTTAAAACGAAGTGTGGGAAGGGTCAGATGTTTTAAAAAATCGCCATAGACTTTAACACATAACCACCACCTAAAATAAGGTACGAAAAGCCCCTCATTTGTACATTATGCTGTAAAAAAGGATGTATGCTCAGAGTTTCCCAAACTCGTCCTCAGATCACACTTTTCTTTGCTCTTCCTACGGGTGGTGGTGAAACCATGTAGGATATTAAGTAAGATGACAGTCTCCTTTTGATGTGGACCTTATTTTTTGTTGTTGTTGGCTTAGAGTTTTCTCAAACTCTTCATCACACCCTACTTTTTTTTGCTCTTCCTACGACTGTAGGATTGAGAAAGATGAAAGTTTTTTGTTTGAGAGGGGAAATCTTTGTCGGAGATCTCACCTCTCGTCGTGAACGCGTAAAGGATGTTGGCTCAGAGTTTCCCAAACTCGTCCTCGGAGTACACATTTCTTCGCTCTTCCTACGGGTGGTGGTGAAACCATGTAGGATTGAGAAAGATGACAGTCTCCTTTTTGACGTGGCTCTTTGTGGTTAAAGGATGTTGGCTCGGTGTTTCCCAAACTCCTCCTCGGACCACACTTTCTTTGCTCTTCCTACGGGTGTAGGATTGAGAAAGATGACAGTGTCCTTTTGACGTGGCCTTATTTGTTTGTTGTTGGCTCAGAGTTTTCTCAAACTCTTCATCGCACCCTACTTTTCTTTGCTCTTCCTACGGCTGTAGGATTGAGAAAGATGAAAGTTTTATGTTTGGGAGGGGAAATCGTTTTCTTTGCTCTTCCTACGACTGTAGGATTGAGAAAGATGAAAGTTTTTTGTTTGAAAAGGGAAATCTTTGTCAGAGATCTCACCTCTCGTCGCGAACGCGAAAAGGATGTTGGCTCGGAGTTCCCCAACTCCTCTTCGGACCACACTTCTCTTTGCTCTGCCTACGGGTGGCGGTAAAGCCATGTAGGATTGAGAAAGATGAGTCTCCTTCATAGTGGTCTTTTGTGTTTTTTTTCACATTTTATTACGTGTGTAAGTTTTGGGAGGAGTTTTAATCCTCCGGACAAAAGCTGGAGTTAAGCTCCAGAACTTTAACCTGTTACACAATGATAAAAGTGGAAAACAAAAGATTTTAAGACCCCCAGAATTTTAAGACCCCCAGAACCTAAACCCGTTACACAATGATAAAAGAGTGGTACGCAAGTTGGAGTGAAGCTCCAGAAACAAGACCCGTTACACAAAGCAAGAGTAGGCTTCCCGAATAACATTTCTTTCTCTCTTCCCCCCCCAGCGAGTAGGGCTTTACGTGTTTGCTGGCAGTCGGCATCGATGAAAGGCTCAGTCGTATCCCATTTAAAGTGTTTTTCGATGAATCTCACGACTCGCCGGTCGTTGGCGTCTTTCGCCATAGGACTAAATTTTGCTAGAACGCGGCTCATGGACATGCCACTCGCCTTTTGGTATAGAAAGTTTAAACAGTATTGTCCACATACAACGCTGCAAGGCCTCTGCCCCGCTGCGGGCAAGGTAGTGAGATTGTAGGTTTTGAACGTCGAGTTTTTCTTGAGAAAACGTAAAATATGGATGTTTGTGGCTTTAAGCTGTAGCTTTCGAAATAGTCCACGCTCGCTTTCCTTTTGTCGAAATAGATGGCGACCCAGTGGCTACCGGGCTTTGTCGAAGGATCCAGGTTGACGATGTAAGGTTCTCGGGAAGGTGTCTCGGGCAACTAGTCGGAAGCGTACACGTCCCCAAAACGAGAGCCGAGTCTGTAGTGACGTCTGACCGGGGCCCTCAGTTCGTGAGTCTGCATCTTTCTAGTGTTCGTATAGCACGTTCCTGCCCTGGTCAATCTCGAGAACTGTTTGGTGGACCATATACATCACCTGGTTGATGGTTTCAGTGAGCGCTTGCTTGAACGTCTCGTCGACACTGAGAGCTCCCTGCTTAATAAGGTTGTAATTGGCACAATTCCTGGCTTTTGTCGGTGGTCAAGTCGAAGGCGTACAGACAATTGCCCAACGGATAGTCGGCGTATGGAAGACGGGGCGTCGAGTCGTAAGTCAGCTTGTCGAGCGATTGGAAAGCGAAAAGTAGCTTCTCACACACAGGTTGTCGGTGTAATCGAGCTTGTAGGGACTGGCCAGAATCGTTTTTCCATCCACCTGCAAGGCGAGATTGTTGACGTTATAGAAGTGGAAATTAAACGGGTTCGCTGCGTAAGCACCGTTGAAAGCATTGTTCGAGACGAAACCCAGCAGGCAGAACGACGGTAGGTTTACGAGCACAACGTTGTCGAGATTGCCCTGGCGGGACCCGGCGGAAATGGTGAAAATCTTAACCTCCATGCGTCGGATGGCGTACTTAGCGGTATTGGTCTTGAGCACTTCCGCGTAGCCGATGAGTACTGAGAGGGATGGTACGACTCGACGAATGTAGAGGATGGCACTCATGATGTTGCCACAGTGGTCCAGATTAGCTTCCGAAGTCAATCAGGCAGAAGGAATCCTTGCTTCTGGTGAGTTTCAGTCTCAAGTCGACGTTGTTGAACAGCAGGCGGTCTTGTTGGAAAAGGTCGCAATGGGGCCTGCCATAGAGATCGACCACCTTGCTGGATTTGACGAGACTGTTGCGGTGCACGAAACCGTGGTTCTTCGCATTGTTCACGAGGCTGGCTTCGTCAAAGTGTCCGGCAACGTCCGTCTTCCACAGCTGTGTCGAAAGGTGACTGTTTTTGGCATTGCTACCGTAGGTCAGCAGAGTCTCCAGGTAGCTGCGGTAGGCGTACCCATTGTCAGAATTGGATATTTGCTTGTTGCTCACTTCACAGTCGCACTGGGAAAACAGAGAGTGTAGAAGTAGATTCACGGGAGCTACGGCATTAGCTGCGGTCAGTGTCGTCGATGTCCCCTTGACCACTTTGCATCGGATGTGGAGGTAAGACTGACTTAGGTACAGCAGGCAGTCGGCGGCTCCGGGTACTACGAACTCGATGGGGGCACCGTCGCTTAGAGTGGCTAGAGGATGGTAGGCCACTAAGGTATCATCGTTCACGGTAACCTGCACCGGAGGCACGGAGAACAGTTCCAACTCTTTTTTGGTGCAGGGCACCGAATCTCTGTCCGGCTTCAACAGCATGGTGAGCTCTGAATGAACAGTTCTGGGACGGACGTGGTATTTGTAGTCAAAAAAGTCCGCCTTACTTCTCGGAAGGCGGCGTGAAGGGGCTTTGCGATGTCGTACGAGGGCAACCAGATAACGGCGACGACGTTTCCCTCCCGACTGACCTTTCGTTCGAAGGCAACATTTCTTCCTCTTTCGACCTGTTCCAGACTGTCCTCCCGTCGCTACCGCAACCGCGTCTTGTTTAGCCGCATCCAACCTCTTTTTGGCAGCCTCCTTAAAAGAGGTCCTCCCTGAACATCGACCAGCAGCTTGAAGCCACTTCTAAGCGCGTACCTTCCTACTCCGAAAAGAGTGTTTTTAAAAAAAGGTAGAGCTGACCTGAACACACCCCCCAGGAAATCCCCAAAACCCGATCCTCGTCGTATGCGCCCGCCAGAAAAGTAAGGGGGCCCTCCTATCTGTTTCTCGTACAATAGTGACCGACGCATACCCGAGGGTCCAATCCAGCGTAGGGCGTGCGCATCTCGTTTTTCCCACGTCCGGTCGGTCGTCCCTTCCGGAAATAAATGATGCTCCCATCCTAACGACGCACTATCAAATAGGTAAAAGCAAGTTGAAAGGTTTCTTTTTACCTGTCGGGTAAAGCTTTCTGAAAAAGCCCCCGAAAGACCCACCCTTCTGCCTCTTTCGCCTAGCCCTCTTAACCCTCCTCTTTCGTCCGCGCATGCTCAGGGACAGCGCCTAAAGTGTAACGTCACGCTAACCTCTCCCGAACTGAATGGGACCTTTTCCTCCATGTTTGTTATTAAGTAAACCCTCACCGTTTCGAAATCGTGCCTAGCGAGAGGACGATAGTAAGGTTTGGTGAAGATCTCGTGTGTTCTATCCCCATCGTCCAATCTAACTACCCGTAGCAAAGGAGCCAGAACATCATCCACCCCAGTCTCGTTCACAATATCGGTGTATACAAAAATACTGTTCAGAACTTTCAAGGTGAGTCGCTCTTTGCCCAACTTGACATCCGTGATAAATTTATCGATGTTAATGTTTGGAAAACCGCGCGTCTTCAGCAAAGTCTTGTTGATCATGAGACCCATTATTTCTACGGAACGGAGGTGTTACCTTTCTCGGGGGGACAACACTTGGTTGGGCATGACGAGAGTAATCATGTTTTGCCCCGAGTTGTAATTAAATTCCGGATACTGTTCGACATCGATCCTGTCTGGAATAAGCCGGTTTAATCTGGCCACGACCTCCTCTCCGCTACGATAAAATTCTGGGGGTAGATAGGTGGGCAGAGTTGAGAGATGTGTGAAGTAGGACAGCCACCACCCTTCGTCATTGAATTGGTCGTTGATAATCTCTATAGGCTGTGACCTCCTCCACGTTTCGTATTCGGGTCCATAAGAATGTCATAATAGCTCTCTTTGAACTTTCTGTCCCATCCCAGAAACATGGACAGACTGCAAGAGAAGCACAGTCTGGCCCTCGTGTGGAGCTTGTTGACGATGGTGATGAGTCGCTCGTCCTCGTCGTAGCTGAACACGACGAGCGGTTGCTCGAGAGTCTTGATTACCCAGAGGTACAGAAACTTTATAATGTCTTTCATCCTGTAATTCACCACAACGACCACGTCCTGGTCCAGCCTCTTATCCCCAACTTCCAATTCCGTTTTAGAGGCGGCGGCGGCGGCTTCGGTTTCCGAGTAGGTGTCGATATACAACCTGGGGAACTTGAGGTAGGTATGGGTACCTAGCTGCAAGTTCATGATGCTCTGTTCCATCACGTTGTTCCAGTTCCTGGTGAATTGCACTTCGGAGAGACCCACGTCCCAGTCACCCGTGAGGCTCACTCGCTGCGCCAGTTTGGTGGTGTAGTCGTTCAGGGCATTGTTCGGAAACAGGTCCAGACTGGCGTTCGCCGGCAAAGTCATGTAGAAAGAATCTCCCTCCATCACAGTTTCTTCAAGTCTCTGGCAGGTATCCAACGGTTGTGTGAGGCGTCGTAACCCTCGAATAGAACGTAGTACTTTTTCTTGCGTCCTTTCAGGACCTTGTCTACCCTGTGGTAGTCGGTGCCTTCGTTTTTAACCACTTTCTGAAGTTCGTGCAGGTATAATCGGCCTTTGATGATTTCCCCCTTGTAGTCTTTCAACCTCGCCGTCACTTGCCCCAATCCTCCTTTGGGTACCAGAACGCGGGTCACGAAAAATATCTCTCTGGACCACATGCCTCGGTAAGCTTTGTCAAACTTGCCCTTCGCGATGGATATCCTGACTTTGTCTCCCACGGCCAGAGGGACATTCTTCTTCTTTCTAGCCAAGGTGCGGCCCAACTTCTACAAGTCCCCGCCGTAGATCTTGCGCCACAACTCTTTGTGGTTTTTGTGGTTGACGTCGTCGGACGCCATTTTCGTTCTGGAGTGCACGCTCTTGTTGTAGGTGTCCACGATCTTTTGAATCACGGGCACGTACTCCAAGGTCTCTTTGGCGGTGCAGTGTTTGTGCAAGAGGCTCTTTAAAACTCTCTGGAAGCGTTCAATCTTGGACGACTTCACGTCTTCGTTCTCGGTGGTGTAGAACTTGATGTTGCGATCCTCGAAGAGATCCTGGACCGCTCGAGCTTGGAACTCAACAGCCTTGTCCGAAGTGAGAAAGCTAGGGGTGGAAGGCATACGTCGAAACATCTTTTCGAAAGCGTGTACCATTTTGGTCGCAGACTTTGTTTTCAGCAATTCCAGCCAGACTTTGCGACTGAAACCGTCCATGCAGGTGAGAATGTACCTGTACGGTTCGTTGTAATGTTTCAGGCTGATCATATTACTGAGATCACATTTATGACTGGCAATACCACCCGTGACGATCTTATTCCTGGGAAATTTGTACCTGACCGCTTTGTGACTGCATCCTGACGTTCCAACCACTCTTTGATGCGATCGATATCGTATTTTTCCCCGTCCTTCTTAGCTCTGGCAAGTAGTTTGGGCGCCGTGCCGTAACTGGAGACGTCTCCCAGATCGTTGTAGTAGATCTTGTTCAGGTATTGCTCCATGGTTTCCAGTCTTGGGGGTGTTCGACCCTAGCGCTCCTCCTCAGTACGGGTGTCGAATAGAGGGGCCTCTTCACCTTCATCTTCTTCTCTTCCGTCTTGATCGGAGATATGGGAGAGAGCACGGACGGTGTCAGGACGGGCAGTGAGAGGCTAGTCGTGGGACTCAGAAGGACGCCGAGGGTGTTGTTGACGTTGCAGCGGCTGTGGTAGTGGCGGCCGGGACTGAGAGGCCAACGCTAGTGTGGCGTTCACCATCGGCGTGCGACTCATTTTATATTCGTCTTTGGGCAGGAGCACCATCTTCCGTAGCAGACTCATTTTCTTTTACTTGTTGAACAGTCCTCCCAAGAGGGATATGGCCACTGGGACGAGGTATTGAATGAATCCTCCCGACTGCACCAGAGCCCGTTTTCTGGCCTTAAACGACGCTTTCTTGGAGCCGATGAGTCTGATTTGTTTCTTGTATCTTTTCAACTTGGTCCTGGCTGCCGGACTGACGGGGAGTCGATTGTTGAGCACCCCCCACGATAACAGGTTATGAGAAAGCTCTTTTAAATGTGGCAGAGTGTATTACGTAATACAACATCCAATGTACGGATGTATTACGGATGTATTACAACATCAATACAAAAACCTAGAAGCATTCGGTCATGAAGTCTACATTACAGATTTCTGTAGTAAAGGCTCGAAAAATTACAACTATCCCGTTCATACCAAAGAAGGGACATACGAAACGGTTTATGAACGGTCAGAGTCACGTATCGTACCCTTGGGGGTACTAAAAAATAATAATGGCTTCTAACACTGGTGTTAATAAACACCCTTTCATTAAGCGAGCAACGAGTGTCTGTTCGCTCTCAGGGCTTACAACATGTAGTGGCGAGGCCATCAACGAAGCCATTCTTGTTCTCCCTTCTTATGGCAGTTTGTTTTCTCCTTTTATTTAACTTCTTTTTTTCTTTTCACAGTTTATTTTAACATTTTCTTTTCTTTTATTTTTTTCAAACATTTTCTTATTCCATTTCCTTTATTTTTTCTTTCACCCTTCCCACTCATTCTCATCGTAGAAGCTAGCAGTGTATTGGCCGTATGGTATGTAAGGGTCTTACCATCACCTGAGAGCGACTTACGACTAGACAGTTTAACCGACGTCCCCACCATACTAAAGTGCACACAACATCCAATACAAAAACCTAGCAACATTCGGTCCCGTAGCCTACATTGCAGATTTCTGCAGTAACAATGCGAAAAATTACGCCTTTCTCGTTCATACCAAAGAAGGGACAAAACAGGTTATTAAAATCCGAACGTTTACACTCAGTTTCCACATTGGTCAGATACTAGACTGTTAGTTGTTATCTCGAATGATTCATGATTTGGAGGAAGGACACAACATTGTTATAATAGAGCCTCATAAAATTGTACGAAAAAACAATCACATCCTTACTACAACTCAAACCAAATACTATAAGATCGTTGTTACGAAACGTTTCATGAACAAGCAGAGTTATGTATCATATCCTTGGGGCTACTAAAAATTTCTATAGCACCAGCTTTAAGCACTCAAATGTTTTCTAACGCTCTGCTCGCTCCAATCACTTACATTATGAAGTGTTGAGGACCTCTTTTCTCGTTCATTCCTTCTCTACTCCCCCTTCTTCCCTCGCTCAACACTTTCATTCCTTCTCTACTCCTTCTTCCCCTCTTCCCTCTAGTTACATATATTGGTTTTGTTTTCTCCTTTTGTGAGATTTTCGGTATTACCGAGAGAAAAGGGAAGAAAACATT
>JAHWFP010259158.1:18303-31595 GCA_023313725.1 Lithobius niger | reverse complement strand
GTGTTGGATTCATTGAGTACCTGTTTGCTGGGGGCCATTTTGTGACAATTGTACACCTTTGGGCATAAAAAATGATCGCATTGTATCGAGGTTCAAGTAACCCGACAACAATGCAAACTTTTGAAGGCGGAATGAATTCTACATTGTTGAATGGCATTGTATAAAGCCCCAGTATAGAGAAAACGATAATTTTTTATGCCCAAAGGTGTACATAGTGTGATAGGTTTCTTCCAATCCTGATGACCAGAAATCGACACAATCCAGTTAATATTAAAGGGGATATTTAATCTGGACTGAGGCAGTACATACAAAATACTTCAGCTTCTCTTACTCAACGCTATATCTTTTCTACAAGGTGCACCCATTTCAGTCATGCACAGTCGCACACTATCTACCTACAGTCATGCATCCCGGGGAAGAATGGTGAATTACTCTCACAAAGCCGTTTAATGACTAAGTAACACATTTCACTTACGCAGAAAAAGAAGTTTCGCGAAGTTTTGAGAAACTGTTTTGGACATGTTTCACTTTTCAGTTTTGAGAAATTATTTTTGAGCCCTTTTAATGGACACATTTCACTTATGCAGCATTTCACTTAAGGTTTCATGAAGTTTCGAGAAACTGTAGTGCAATGTTTTGAATCTGTTTAATGGATTAAGTAAAATACTTCTCCTTTCACTGTTAATGCAGAAAAAGAAGTTTCATGAAGTTTTGAGAAACGGTTTTTGAACCCGTTAAATGAGCCAATTAATAAATTTTCCCTTTCACTGTTAATGCAGAAACTACTATAAGGACTGCATATTTTCAAGATTGATAAGTGGTTACCGAATGTTTCTTTTAGTTGAGAATAGTAATCGTAAAGTGAAGACCTGTTCAGTCAGTGTTTAAACGATTTTTCCATTTTCTAGCTTTCAACCACCAAGCTCCATCCAATTGTGGCTCTGCACAGATGTACAATCAAAGAGCTGCAGTTGGGTTGCCACTCAGCAGCCATCATATGAATCAGCTTATTCAAAGTCTGCCACTACCAAAGACTGGGACCAAAGATTGGCATCCACAGGTCTCGCCTAACCTGCGCAATCATTTGGTTCATAAATTGTAAGTTTTGGTTTTTGTACTGATGCCGCAGAATTATCACGCCTTTCGTAGACTTTCCCAGTAATCTTTGGAGACCTTGTGAGCTTCGACACGCTGACCGGTAGGGCTTATTAAATTCACCATTTCGTAGACTTTATCACAGTGGAGAACTTTAATTTTCCCGAACTAAGTTTTGGCGTTCAGCAGAATCAAGTCTCTTTGCCCCTTACTCTATCCCCATCTAAAATCCTCCTATCTCACTGTACCCTCCCCCTCCCAACTTCTGTGGGCTTCTGTTTGTGTATGGTACAGATGGAGATACGGTGAGTGAACACTATTCTAAAAGTTCCTTTGGTTAAAAAAGTTTATTTGCACGGCTGTAGGTTGCTCATGTTTATGTCCATGTTTCACCGAAATGTTTCTTCAGTCCAAATTTTGTGCACATTGGCTGACAAACGCTTTCAACGAATTAAGTTTGTTCAATCTAATTTTTTGCGCACATTGGCTAACAAACACTGTTTTTCGTTGCTTCGTTCACTCAATCAGTGCACCAATGACACAAATTACTGGTTGCACTGTTTTAAAAATTGACACGCTAAGCTGCAGTGATTGTCGCTGTCCACTTTGAAGCAATTCAGCTCAGCTCTGAAAGGCTGCATCAACAAAATAAATATACTATCGTTTCTAGCTGCCAATTTCGTGGCCACCACCTAACAACGTAGTTTAGTTTGATTTAAAACTATATGAGTTTAGCTGAAACAAGTTTTATGCATCAATAATCAACGGTTTAGAAGAAATTGTTAGGCACCATAGCAAAGACATAACACTTGCATGAAGAAATTCTAATCGTGCACATGTGTGATTGTTAGATTCAGATTCTGACTTATACTTCCTCTTATGAGTTCAACAGTCTTATTATTTAGCTATAGTAAAAAAGCCTGTGCAACAGAAGCATGTCTCTTTGCCCCTTACTCCACCCTCCTCAAAATCATGTTACCTCCCCCCCCCCCCACTGCAGTACTGTGCTGTTTGTGAAGATCTGATGGAAAAGGGGGTATTGAATACTATTCTAAAAGTCCCTTTGGTTATCCAAAAAGTTTACTTACCTGTTATAAAAAAAGCTCGAACTAAATTTGGACTTTAAGCATTGAAGTTTTGATACTTTCTCTACAAGGTTCTGCTCGACAGCTTACTCCTGGTCGGTATAAGCATTAAGCCCCCTGTTTGTTGCCCCCTCTCTGTTCTTCTCTTGGGCCTCTAAAAACTGGTTTAGTCCTAGGTTAACTGATAATTTGTTTACTTTTTAGTGGGGAACAATAAACCTCCACTCCATTCTTATGCTGCTGATGCTCCTATTTTTAGTGTGAACAATACAACTTTCATTTTCAACCATTCCTGTCGACTATTGTTGCCAATTGTTAGGCATAGCTGCTGCTGAAGCTCAATTTTGCACCTAGCAAATTATTATCATATCAAAAACCAAAAGTGGCCACCAAGTTCCGAATGGTTTGGCCCTTCAAAGGAGTGATATCAACACACCAAAACTTTCACCAACTTAATCACACCGAATAATATTGTGGACGTTAAATGAAAACTTGAACATTTCTACCGAAAGTAGCAATGTTCTAGTTTTCATTTAACCTTTGAAGGGCCGAACCATTCGAAACTTAGCGGCCCCTTTTACTAGTTTTGGTTTTTGATATGATACAATTTCTTTGCAACGTTGTTTAGATTTATCGTGATACCCTAGTGTGTGTCTAGGCACGCACGTCAGTATACACGTTGTCATTGTCCGAACTTTGGCCGTCCAATGAGAGACGATGCCGACAATACTAACAATGGGTATAACAATATTTTCGTACTTACGCGCCCTCCCACGCCATTCTCGTTTTAACGCCCCCAGGTTTCAAACCATAAAAGGTTAGGTTAGTTTGTATTTACTGCACCCATTCATCCAATTTTATAGCTGGAAGCCTTCTCGTTATTTATGAATAATCACCCTATGGGATTTAACAAGGGGGTGAGCGGACTAGCTAGCTAGTAGCTAGTAACACATTTTCAACGTTATTGAGGGTCAGATTTTGCATTGAAAGCAGCTTAGCTGGTATTCCTACACGAGTTAATTTTTGTCAGGTGGGTCATTGCTCTCAATTTCAACACAATTTAAGCTTTTGTACCGCATTATTATTTTTCCCCAAGTACCTGAAATATTGCCCAACTAAGCTTGAAGATATAAGACACTATGGCGGCACGCTACAATGGTTTATAACCTCGACAATTGAATTGATGTGATGTTTGTTGCCTAATTTGGCGTGACACACTAGCGTGTGTCTAGATGTCAGATATCCCATGCTGTCTATTTTTTTTTTCACATGTTGTTAGTAGAGCATGTGGGTTACAAATAATAAAGTTGCAGCAACGATATCACCTTTACTGGGTGGCCTAGCTGCCTTTTCCCCATGATGCTTAAAGGTTTCTAGCCATTAATACTGATTCTGGTACTATTCACCAAAATTATTACTGCATGCGCTTTTGTTAACCATTGTTATGGTCATGCAACATTTTTTTTAAAGTTTATTTTGCACACAAACCTGAAAAATAATAGCGCAGCGTAGCATGATGATCGTGCACTTTGATACAAACATAGAAATCGGCATGAATGAAAGTATTAATATACAAAACAAGATATGCTATGGAAACACGCTTATCCAAAACCATGCTTTTCAAAATAGCTGCCAGAACAAACAGCTTTTAGCTCGTAACTACTGGTCAGTTATTCCGATTAAAAAAAAAATGATGTATGAAAAATTTTAAGCATGAAATTTCCTACGAGAATGGTCCTATTCTTCTGTAAAGTAGGGACAGCCATTCATGACAAAAATATGCATTTAATAAGCGGCAGTCTTCACAGGTGCAGTCAATGCAGGGCAGCTGCAGTGACAAGAACTTCAAGAACTCCTACAAACAAGGCTACAAGAACAACTGGTACAAATCCAAAAATCGACCTCCTCAGGATGGCTTCAACTTCAACCCTAACAATAATCAGCAGTCTTTTTGAGGGTCTAAAAATGTCATTACGGAACATACTGTGAAACTCCAAAATCAACAAAACGTAAAAACAAATTTTACTTTAGTTCGCTCACTTTCACTGAGACTGATTATGTCAGTATCAGTGAAGTGAAAATAAGCGAACTAAAATAAAATTCATTTTTACGTTTTGTTGTTTTATTTTTGAGGGAAATCAAATCCTCCTATTGAGGAAATGGAGGGGGCAAGAGCCGCAGTTTCACCCCTGAACAAAGGAAACGCTATACCTCGTGCTGCTACAATGGAAATTAGAGACCAAGGCACTGACTGACAGTCCAAGTGGCGACAAACTTCACCTGTACTGGGTTGCCTCAGGCATCATCTTTCCTTTTGGAAGAAAATAATCGAAAATCCTTGGATGCTATCAATAATCAGTCAAGGCTTCAAACCCACATTCACAAGCAAACCCGCTGTGATTTTCCCGCCTCCTTGGAATTTTGCAACTCCACCTTCGGAAGAACCTATCAAAGGAAATCCAGGAAGCAATAGCGCCCGAGCTTTGCAGCTCAATCATTCTCAGGCCAAACAAAATCGGAAGGAGAAAGGATAATCTTCGACCTAAAACTTCTCAACCGGAAATTGAAGAACTCGCACCTCAAGATAGAAAGAAACTCTACAGACTCCATCAGCCTTTCTCTCAAGGAAAACGATTGGATGGTTTCCATAGAGCTTCAAGATGCTTACTTTCAGGTGCTCGTTCACCACTCAGTGCACCATCTCTTCCGCTTCAGACAGAAAAGTATACGAATTTCAGACTCTGTCTTTTGGCCTGAACGCAGCTCCAAGAGTTTTCACCTCCATTCTAAGACCCATTCTGGCACATCTCCATCAACTGGAAGTCCAATCATATGCCTACTTGGATGATTGGCTTCTAAAGAACCAACATCCAAGTCATCTGAAGCAATACCTTCACGCAATCCTGGACCTCCACAATGTACAATGTGGGTTTTGGTATAAATTTCAAAACGTCAAGATTAATTCCAGCCCAATCATTCCTGTTTCTGGGAGTCTTCTTCAACCTCTCATCTGCAACAGTGATGCCTTCATAAAGATTGATATCGTCGCATTTACTTTGGTTTAACAGAAGTTATTTACACAAACAGTTCACGCAATACCAAAAGTTCCATGTAAATGGTAATTTACAGGCGAATTTTCGATGGCTGAGATCTGCCACCTTCTTCAGGCCAAGCCTCGGAAACTTGCAAGCAACTGCACAAACGTTCACAAATTTCAGAAATTTTTCAAAGTTCAGAAATTTGTGAACGTTTGTGCAGTTGCTTGCAAGTATCCGAGGCTTGGCCTGAAGAAGATGGCAGATCTCAGTCATCGAAAATTCGCCTGTAAATTACCTTTACATGGAACTTTTGGTATTGCGTGAACTGTTTGTGTAAGTAAGTGATGCCTTCACTCGAACACATAGAAGATGTTCTTCAGCAGTCCTGCCTTTTCCTAAACAAAAAATGTACAATCTTGCGGAATTAAACAGCCTAAGCGGAGGATTGGACTCCAGGGCAAATTTTGTCTCTTACAGCAGATGGATGACTCGGCCGTTCCACCTTTACCGCATAGACACTTGGGAAACAAGCCTCCTTTTAGATGATTCCACTCACTCCATCGACGATCACTTTCCTGATGAGATGGTCCCACGATGGTCCCACCTCTTAGCTCATACCATCCCACTCCACGGACCTTACCCAGACCTGCTGACGGACGCATCAATGGGCGAGTGGGGAGCCTACATTGGACACCACGAAGCTTCAGGGCTATGGACAGAGTTGGACCACATCAATGTTCTGGAACTCAAGGGAGTTGGCAAAGCCCTCGACAATTTTCAAAACATTGTGTCCATGAAGACGGTGTGTGTTCAAGTAGACAACACCACAGTGGTAGCCTATCTTCGGAAAGAAGACGGAACAAAGTCCGGGAACCACCACTTTGTAACCTCGGAGGTCTTCAAACTCTGCATCCGGTTAGGAACGACTCTCCTTTATCTTCACATCCCATGAAACCGGAATGTAATAGCAAATGCCTTTTCGAGACACAGCAAGCCACCGAGAGGGAAGTGGATCCTCAAAACATCCATTTGTAAGTTTCTGTTAGCCATTTGGGGGACCCCCATGGTTGACCTATTCACCACGTGGCACAATGCCAGACTTCCCCACTTCATCAGCCCAATTCGGACGATCAAGTTTGGGCAGTGGATTCCTTGTCAACAACTTGGATGTACCTTTTCAGTTACCTGTTTCTACTGTTCACTGTAACGGCATCCCAACGTCGTTGTGGTGCTCGCTGGTGGCACCATACTCTTGGGGAACTTGCGAGTTTTAGGATAACGATTTTGTTGTTGTAGTTTACTTTTTACTATCTTTCACTTAGCTCATTTCACTGTCCAGAGAGGAAAAAGAGATTTCAGCCCGAGGTTTGACTGATCCTAATGTAATGATCGCTGCCACCAGGTGGGTTTAATGGCGATCCTGGTTCTAAAAGCAGTTATTTTTTCTAACCAAGAGAACTAGCCATTAATCGACAACGTCTAGATGTAGTTATGAACTTGGGGTAAGTTTTATTTTATAAAACACTAGATCATAAATATTAAATGGAGTTTACATTTATATTTAATTCAAAAAATAAGTTTGGTTTAAACTTTAAATATTTTACACAACAGTAGTAAGTTTGAGTTAAAACTACGTTTCTACAGGAATAAGTTACATCGAACTTTCAAGACAAGGCTTTCAAGACAAGGCTTTAGCGAGCAAGAGCATTTTTCAATAAAATCAACACTGAGAATTGTCAGTACAAAATCGGCAAAGTGTAACAATAAAAGTTGCTATTTAAAGTCACATCGAATTTTGATTCGTAATCAAAGTTTTTCTATCTTAATTAAAAGATTTTACTAAGGCAAGTATCCTGCAATACCTTAATAATCCAATTTACATTCCAATCAACCTGTAAGTGTTAGGGTTCTACCATAGAAGGGCTAGTTGCTTCTATAATGCCTTAGTGATTCAGTAAATTATTTTTAAGTTAGTCTACCACTTTGGGTGAAGTTAAAATAAAATTGGGGAAAGGATTTCAAGGTTTTTAGGAAGTGGTCCAAGAACACTTAAGTGATAATGGAGGGTTGGTCAGAACTGCCGATGGCCTAACTCCAAAATAATCGCGACAACAGCCTAGTCGATATTTAAATTAAAAAGTTTACAAAGTTTTAAATTGGGTTCTTCAAAAAGTTTTTCCGGAGTTAAGTTAAATTCAGTTACTTACAACTTCTACATGACGCCCCGCATGGTGACATTAGGCAGGGCATCTCAATCCCCTGGCATTCGTAGTGACGACCCTTCTGGCTGAAGTCTGGTGAGCTAAGCTATCGTTTGCAAAGGGACACTTGCTTTTATGGGGGGAGAAACCGCGGACGTCCGCGATAACTGCACGTTCTAGCGGCAAGTAGAGAAATGTCGGTCTAAGAGGCAAATCTGTGCTAAAGCCAAGTCGTGTGGACTCAGCTATTAGGAGCTTTGGATCGGTTCTGAATTGGCTTTGAAGGGGAAAATTCTCTGATTGGTTAAAGGGGCTGAATCCGTGACCGTTGGAGCCCTTGAGCTTTTGGGGTTCTGGAACGGATTAATGAGTTGTGATGGAAACGGCCTTCTAAGTTCAAAAGTTAGACGGGAAAGCCAAAGGCTCACAAGTGAAAGTTAAACTAGAACTGTGGGATTAATTTGTACACTATTAATTGATGGATGGTGTCAAATTGAAGCTAGAACAAATGTCGCTGCCAGGATCATGTCGAGAATGCCAAACTTAGACAAGTTTTTCGTAAACAGCGATGTTAGATCACTACTATTGCAGTCGGGGGGGGGGGGGGAATTGCCGGGATCGTCAGTAGACCTAACAAAAGGGTTAAATAAACAAGTTTAAGTTGAAAATTAAAATGCTGCAGTGCACAACTAGGATTGGGGAAGGTTTTCAGAAGCATCTAGATCTTTTTAGATCAAAGTTTACGTAATACAATTTATCGTAACCTGGCCAAAGCCACAACGTGAAAAATGGAAACTACGAGCGTGACGAAAAATAAAGATGAGTTCAAATACATAAAATTATAAGGCTTGAACACTGCAACACCTTGTTGTCCCTAGCACATAAACTAAGCTTGGACTTTTTGTCCCGAAGAAAAATTAATATCATTAAAGTATTTACAGCGAATGTACAGGTAAGTTGAGAAAATGGTCGACGTTTTCGTTGCGTGCGCTAGCGCTGATTTTGGAGAGTTTTTCTAAATTACATAAATGCCGATCGGGATGGAATTTTGCCATTCTGTTTTCACGGGAACAAAGATAAAGTTTGTAGCTATCAAGAGAATTTTACTCTGGTCGAATTGGTCCATTTTCTGGGATATGGTAGGAGAAGGAGTGAACGGAGTTATGGCGGTAGGCGTAAATCGGCCCAGCACTAACGGAGCTCAAATAAAAAAATTGTTTTCCCAGAGTAGTTGATTTTTGGAGCCTGGTTTCCTATCCAATCGAAATTTTGGCATCTCGCCTATACATCACACTTCTGTCACAAATCCGCAAAATCAGGACATAGCTCCAAATTGGCCAGCGGCACTGTGGTTCCCTCAATTGCCCCAGCTTCTAGTAGTCCTTCCAAGGATTCTGCCGGCATCTCGCGACCTTCTACCAAAAAAGGAAAGGGAGTCTATTTCACCCAAACACCAGTACGCCTTGAAACACACGGCTGGCTACTATCATCAGAATTCTCAAGGAAACAGGGATTCTTGAAGAACACGCGAACCGCATTGCAAGTAAGGCAATCAGTGACTCGACCAACAGAATCTACGACAGCCGCTGAAAGAATTGGTTACGTTGTGTCACAGACGGAAAGTAAGTTCAATCGCTCCCTCTTTGCCTAACCTATTAACCTACCTGAATAACCTCTTCACGTCATGACTCAAAGGTTCTACCATTTTAGTAGACCATTCAAGCCGAAACTCCATTTTCTAAGCCTCAGGCAGGGAGGATGTTTTAGAGGATTATTGCATTTCAAACCTAATCAAATCTTGTAAGGTTGAAGGAACCTTACAAACCTTTACCAAATTGCAACCTTCATCTTCAAACCAAGAAAAATGTTTTCCTATTAACTTTGACTTCAAGCCTACTATGCAACGAAGTTCAAGCCCTCTCAATGGATCCGGCTTACCTTTTCTTTTTGATAATTATAAAGCCATCTCACTCACACTATAAGCTTCATTCAGAAGACCCAGAAGCCTAACAAACCCACAAAGCGTATTGTCATTTCTACCTTTGTCCTGTCCGTGCCTTGAGGTTCTATTTAGAACGAACCAACCGCAATGAAATCAGGAAAGGAAGTAATCAACTGTTTCTATCATTCAAATCGGACTTCGGAAAAAACTTCTTCCGCGATGATTTCAAAATGGATTAAGACAGTGATTGGAAACGCGTTTGACGCTTCTGACATTAGTTGCCATGAGCTCCGAGCCATCTCCACCTCTTGGGCTTTCAATAACAGCATCCCGGTTCCCGAGATTCTACAAGCCGCTTCATGGAGAAATGCATCAGTCTTCACATTGCACTATTTCAGGGACTTGACCACCCATGCAGATGGACTTCACAAGCTGGCACCCATAATCACCGCCAGAAGTGTTGTCATGCCCCACGACACTAAAGGAAAAGTAACAAACAACTAGGGTTGGAAGGCCTTGGTTACGTAGGTTTAGCTGATGAAGGAGTTCTGCAAGGTTGCGCAGATAGAGCTAAGCGACTGCGGTACACCTTGCGAATAGGCATTATATAGAGTGTGCGATCCGTCACGCACGGCAACACATAGCAAGGTCGGTGTTTTGTAATTGTAAGTGTTTGGAGTGGATTTGTAGCCAGAAGTAGCAGTAAAAGCATTTGCACAACATGAATAGTGAGTCTGTCATCTTGGAGTACATCAATGCAGACATAGGTGTGACTGCATCATCACAACAACAGTCCTTTTCATGGCCGCCAACTCTGAAAAGAGATCCTGACCCACTGTTCTAATTTAATTATTTAAGGTGCTTCAGTGTGCGACTTTTCTGGGGAACCAGATCCATTTTGATGAGGTGTACAGTAAATGCTAAAATTTACTGGTAATATATATTTTCGATCAATAGAAAGAGAAAATTGTCACTGCAACGGCTATTTTCTGTTTCTGTTGCTTAATGAAAATATGCCTTACCTGTAACCCACCCTACCTCCCCTCTTGAGTCACCACCATGACATATTGAGTGGAATAAAAGATTACTGCCTTTCACATTTGGCATTTAAATAAGGAAATGCAGTACCACAATTCCGGGTTAGCGAGTTGGGGCTTGGGTAGTTTGCAAGTAAATCTCTAGAGGGAGAAGCATCTGAGAATAAAAATGCTAAAATTTACAGGTAATGTATATTTCATTTAAGCAATAGAAACAGAGTTTAGCTGTTGCAGCGGCAATTCTGTCTTTTTATGTTTAAAATTATATGTTTTCAGAATGTTTGAAAAAGAACTTCACAAAAAATATTACTTATTATTAGCCATAATGCACTGTAGTAAATAGTCTAGTGCATCTTTTGGCTACACTGAATGAAAACTGAAATTTACGTTCTTATTTCAAAAATTACGAAAAATGGGACCCACTTTGGATTTTTTTTTATCTAGAAAAGTGGTCCCTATTTGACCTTTTTTTTTTACCAAAGCTAAAATTGTGTAGGCTACCTAGAACATTTTTTTTGCAGGTCACCGTGTTGGTCACTTAACATCGAATACGATTATGAAATCCAAACTGACATTTGGTCAATAGGCAAAGTCAGTCATGGTTTCATAATCGGATTTGCCGTAAGTGACTTCCTATATGGGCACGGTACGCTGTTATTAACAACTCGTATCGATTCCGTTGCAGTTATTTTGCATTCGATGGAACTTTTTTGTTCACACTGCATATTGTTGCATACTGTATGCTGTAATATTGGTACTGGTGTAGCGTTAATAAATTAGTGAGGCCAGTTTTTAGCTTATTGACCTTCATGCTTTTTATGACACGTTTTGCATGGATCGTATCAACGTAGGTTGCTGTAGTTAATAATAATTTTTGTTTCAGTGTCAGTATCATTTTCCCCGTTTCTGATCCTGCAGAATTTCAGGACGACCGAATGTTCACTTTACATGCATTTGTTCGCAATGTTGAAGCAGACTTGTACGAGTTGGCAAATTGTCGTGTAAGTATGCTTGGTATCTAACTCTTGTTGGTATGTTAGAGGTAATGTAACAGCTTGAAATACTTTTTTGCGTAATGAATTAATTGAATTTTTATTTTCATTTGTAGTCCGAATATTATCACCTTGTGGCTGAGAAAATTTTCGAGATTCAAAAGAAATTAGAAAAGAAGCGGCAGAGATGGCAAAACCTCCGAGGCATTTCTAACAATATGCAGTCGTTACCCAACCCTCGACCAATTTCTTTAAGTAAGCGGTGGGGGGAAGCCAAATTGACTAATTTGGGAATCAACAAGAACATAATACGCAGCGCTCTTTTAACACTATTAATACAAGATAAAACTTAAATGAAATTCCACAAAACTTGCCAGCAAGCATCATAGTGGCCAACAACAGTAATCCTGACATTGCTTCCTATTTAGGCAGGAGTTTTAGGTTTTGTTTAATTTATTCCTAGCTTTGCACATTCGTGAAATTGGTGATATTGTTCATGGCACATTTTAGTTTATGTACATTGATGGCATACGCTTCTAGGACCACACATGTTTGTCAATTCTGGCATTGTACTACAATGCAAAACATAAAAAATTCGGGCGTGTTAATGATCAAAGGTGTGCTCTTTGTGGCAGTGGTGAACATAAGGACTTAGCGGCTTAAATGTTCCTTTCTGAGGAGTGACTAACAAATTTAGTGTAGTGTTTAGCCAAATTCTTATGCCTTTGTTCTGTTTTCTTTTGTGTGTTCAGATACTACCTTAAACATGTTAGCAGATTTGATAGCAAATGAGCCATATTCCATACTGGCGTCAACGTGTAATGACCATCCTGCCATCAAAGGTTTGTTACATCATTAATCTTCCTTCTTTTAAGGTCATTCTAAATTAGGGATCGACCGGGTAACAAAACGCAGAGTCTGAGTAATTATGAATACCCACTGAGCCGAGTCCGAGTAGTAAAACCGGGTCGTAGATTTTTGCTTTATGTTTAATATGCAGCTTTTTTTACTTTGGTTTCGTTCTTTTTTTTTTGCTTTCAGTCATTTTTATTTTGCTTTCGTCCAGTTTTATATTGCTCATAGTATAACAATGAACGAAAGAGAAAAAAAAAGGACGAAAGCGAGTTTAAAATACTGTAAAATACCAGTAATTCTTTCTTCCAAAATTTTTAATTATAAACTTTACATTATTAAATAAAGTGAAGTCAAAAATTAAATTGACCAGCAATTCTTTGTTCCAATTCTTATTTTTTTCTAATTCTTATTTTTTAATAATAAAGTGAAATGAAAAATAAAATGCATTTTGGTTACTTTGTCTCACAATAGGACTTTGTTGGCTTTAATCCTTTAAGCAACGATTTGGCCCAAGTGGAGTAACGACGTATATATACGTCGAAATGTTTATGGGGAAGTGTGGGTCGAATAATGCAATTTTCGGCCAAATTTTCGACATGAGAAAAACTGAAATTCGCTACCCGATATGTTGTGCATCGATTTCTGTAAACAAAATGTTGTTAACGATGTCTATACTTTTATAAAAAGCACTTAAGTTGAGTTCAGTCTCACTAAAAACTGCAAAAATATGCGGTGTTCATTCCTTTTTTTGAAGTTCAAGAACAAAAAACTGGTCATTTTCGACAGCGGTAACGATCAAACCATTTGACTGGGCGCCGCCATCTTGGGTTCATTGAAAGCTGGAATTCCCCTCTATCCGGGCCTCTCAACTTGATGCCCATTTGGCATTGGCCAATCAGATGGAATGTAAGAGGCTGTTTCTGGCGGTGTCGAGCTGCCTTTCTAAAGCAATTGGAAGATAACGTTTCCTCGTTGGCCAGTTGGCACCACATGACCGATTTGGCGCGCTCTCATTGGCTGATGGGTGATTTCACAATGGCCGCCATG
>JAHWFP010259157.1:0-13577 GCA_023313725.1 Lithobius niger | reverse complement strand
CCCCCCCCCCCCCCCCCCGTACGTAAATTCTAACTCATTTACACGAACTAAACCTTCCTTCCATATTATTCCTTAAGTTTGCTTGCTTAACGTCTGGTAAATATAAATTACAACAAAAGTAAAACCAAAGCAAAGACCTATAAAGAGGTCACCAAGTTGAGAATGGTTTGGCCTGTAGGCAAAAGGTAGTAGCAAATCGTTGAAAACCAATTTCTTGTTGACGACTTGACGTGGCACTTTATTAGGAGTTGAGTCAATACACAATTTTAAAAAAAGGAGTGATATCGTATCAAAAACCAAAACTGGTAAAAGGGGCCGCCAAGTTCCGAATGGTTCGGCCCTTCAAAGGAGTGGTATCAACACACCAAAACATTCGCCAAGTTAATCGCACCGAATAATACTTTGGACGTTAAATGAAAACTTGAACATTGCTACTGAAAGTAGCAATGTTCTAGTTTTCATTTAACCTTCGAATTATTAAGCGGTGCGATTAACTTGGCGAATGTTTTGGTGTGTTGATATCACTACTTTGAAGGGCCGAACCATTCAGAACTTGGCGGCCCCTTTTACCAGTTTTGGTTTTTGATATGATATATATTAATGTACATGTTTGTCTCATTCTGTTGTTGGTCGTGACGTAAGCTGAATAATGGATGCTCCATTATTCCATGAAGATTGTTAATACTGCTAATAGGGCCAAAAACCTGGAAGTTAGGTCCGCCCAATGTGTTATGGTGTTTTGTTTTTCTTCAAGGCCTTGAGAAAATTTAAATATTCAAGATTGCGGCCAAGAAGGCTAAAAAATCGTACATCGGCCATATCTTCGCTTACAGAACAGACAGGATAATCATTTTGGTGTGTAATACTATGTTTTCAGGATTAACTTGCTGATAAAATATATGCCCTTTTTTTAGGGGCGGGTGTCATAGTCATCGTTCGATTTTTCGCTCATTTTCAACTTTAAACTGCTATTCTACCGTTTCTAATTTAGGTGGAAGACCCCAATTAGATTCATTTGAAAGGTGGGAATGTCTTTTTTGCATCAAGGGTAAATAAAGGGGTTTATCATTGTTGGGGACCGAGCTACACCCTTTTTTTTGGGGGGGGGCGCTCGTATCACAGTCACAGTTCGATTTTTCGCTCATTTTCAACTTTAAACTGCTATTCTACCGTTTCTAATTTAGGTGGAAGAAACCAATTAGATTCATTTGAAAGGTGGGAATGTCTCTTTTGCATCAAGGGTAAATAAAGGGGTTTATCATTGTTGGGGACCGAGCTACACCCTTTTTTTTTGGGGGGGGGGGGGCGCTCGTATCACAGTCACAGTTCGATTTTTCGCTCATTTTCAACTTTAAACTGCTATTCTACCGTTTCTAATTTAGGTGGAAGAAACCAATTAGATTCATTCGAGAGAAGACGTACCCACCTTTCGAATGAACCCAATTGGAGTCATCCATCTAAATTACAAACATCGGAATAGCAGATGAAAGTTGAAAAATCAAACAGTGACTGTGGTACCAACCCCTAGTAAAAGAGGAGTAGCTCAGTCCCTACCAATGATAGACCCTTTTAATTACAATTGATGCAAAGTCGATATTCCTACCATTGGAATGAATCTAATTGGGGTGTTCCACCTAAATTAGACATGGCAGAATAGCAGATGAAAGTTGAAACTGAGCGACAAATCAACAGTGACTGTGATACCAGCCCCTTAAAAAAAGGGAGTAGCTCAGTCCCTAACAATGATAAAGCCATGTATTTACCCCTGATGCAAAGGAGACATTTCCACCATTCGAATAAGTCTAATTGGGGTCTTCCACCTAAATTAGAAATGGCAAAATAGCAGATGAAAGTTGAAACTGAGCGACAAATCAAACAGTGACTGTGATTCCAACCCCTAGTAAAAGGGGAGTAGCTCAGTCCCTACCAATGATAGACCCTTTTAATTACAATTGATGCAAAGCCGATATTCCTACCATTCGAATGAATCTAATTGGGGTGTCCCACCTAAATTAGAAATGGCAGAATATCAGATGAAAGTTGAAACTGAGCGACAAATCGAACAGTGACTGTGATACCAGCCCTTTAAAAAAAGGGAGTAGCTCAGTCCCTAACAATGATACAGCCATGTATTTACCCCTGATGCAAAGGAGACATTTCCACCATTCGAATGAGTCTAATTGGGGTCTTCCACCTAAATTAGAAATGGCAGAATAACAGTTGAAAGTTGAAAAGGAGCGAAAAATTAAACACCAGCCCCTAAAAAAAAGGCCGTATATTTTATCAACAAGATAACCCGTTATTAGTATTCCCTGACCCTGAAAACATAGTATTAGGCACCAAAATGATATCCTGTCTGTTCTATAAGCAAAGACATGGCCGATATATCGTTTTTTTTAGCCCTCTTGGCCGC
Organism: Lithobius niger; assembly: GCA_023313725.1. Taxonomy (NCBI): domain Eukaryota; kingdom Metazoa; phylum Arthropoda; class Chilopoda; order Lithobiomorpha; family Lithobiidae; genus Lithobius; species Lithobius niger. Next base: position 11,164 of record JAHWFP010259157.1, on the reverse strand, counting down.
CAACTTGAGTATTTAAATTTTCTCAAGGGTGACAAAGTGGCACCCTGCAGAATTTCATTAAGTATGTCTTTAAGAAACACAAAACACCATAAAACATTGAGCGGACCTTACTTCCAGGTTTTTGGCCCTGCTACCAGACTATAAGTCGTATTAACAATATTCATGGAACAATGGAGCATCCATTATTCAGCTTACGTCACCACCTACAACAGACTGAGACAAACATGTACATTAATATAAATGTATAGATGGGTAATGAAACTGAAATTAAAGTACAGGTGTTAATAAAACGTATGGTAAATAAGGCGTTTTGGAATACGTAATTAGTATTCAACTTGTTCAACCTGCTTTTATTTGGCTGTTTCTACGAAAAAAAATGTTCTAATATAAGCAAAGTTGTTCGTTATACTATTCTCTACATCATTTGTATGGGATGTTTTCCTGCATGCACGACTATGCCGGAGTTACGGCTAATGTAACATAATTTGGCGGCCATTTTCGAAGATGGTGGCTTTTCCCCAAGGCAGATTTTTCTATAATACCATGATATACACGAACGTTCCTGCCAAAGATCCTTTCTCTAGTATATAATTCCGGGTTTACCTTTATTTTGGCCTAATTTGCTTGGCCTACAATATTAATGAGATTATATCTGTAATAATTAAAGGTCGGTTGCCACCAAATTAGCATTACAGCATCTAGGCCTACCGTGTTCTCTCATGCATTTTCATATCGTATACAACTTCAGTCGTATAATTCCCAACATGGGCACATTGACTATTTATTAAAGTTAAGTTAAAGTTTGCAGGAAGCAAAGGAATACAGAATGCAAAACTTTTAAGGTACATCCGACCTGCCTTATAACAGCCACGTGCTGATCGACATCCGCGCATATACTACAGCCAAGGTCAACTGAGATAGTAGCTGCGTTCATCGCATCGAAGAATGCAGCTGCTGTCTCAGTTGGCATTGTGCCTAATAGACGAACCAGCATGAACGCATTAATTGTGTCGTCACAAACCGGAATGATTCTCGTATTTTAACATCACAATTTATAATTTTCTAGGCTAGTGTCTTATAATTTTGCTTCGGCAATTTATTGGAATAATTAATTTTGATTTTTACTGCATTAGCCTTTTAGATTTTTGATCTCATGGTAATTATTAACAAATTATTACATGCACACACAGAGATGAAACGTCATGGTTATTATAAGCACGCAAAGCATCATATACGTGCGTCCCACAGTCAATATAGTTCCAGCGAGACAGGGTTGGTGCCAGGGCACCCATCTTCTGGGGCTGTCCAAACAATTATTCAATAGAAAATCTCTTAGACTCCACATTTTAAAACGGATGTTTACCCAGCGATTGACTAACGGTAAGGAAATAGACCTTTGGGGGCATACTTGATGCGGTGGATCGAGAGAAATGGCGCTGGGAGGGATGTCCTTTTAAACAAACAAACCAGAGACGTGACCCCTTAATTATCGAGTAAAAATTTGGTACACCCTCTTGCACCTGGAAACAAGCTATAAATATTAACGATACTAATGTCACTAGATCGCGCCACGGAAAAATATAAAGAAAATCCCCTGGCGCCATCTAGTGACACTAATATCGTTAATCTTTACTGCTTGTTTCCAGGTGCAGTATGGCGTACTAAATTTCTACTCAATAATTAAGGCGTCACATGGCTTGTTTTTAGCGTTTAAAAATTTTGCTTTATGTATTCCTTTGCTTCCTACGAAAGAGAACTCGATGGGCGTAGATGCTTCAATGCTAATTTGGTGGCAGTCGGCCTTTAAATAAGTAGTAAGCATAAACGAACTCTTTTGATGTTTGATAAAGTTTAGCTGAACTGAAGACAAAACAGGAAGGGAACACGAATAAGCTTTCCTGTATGGTTTCAGATATCATTAGTATTCAACCCTTGCAAAATCGAGAAATGTATTACAACCATTGTGATACAAGAGAATACATTTAGAATTCTATGGTTCTTTTTCCCTTAGATATGCATTCTCACAGAGATGCTCAGCTTCCAGTTCCAGCTACAATGCTTCGAGTGGGATGCACAATCTCCAAAATCTGGAAAATGTTATCAACTCGTATTCGTGAAATGTGGGATTGGACATTGATATGGATCTTGGCGCACTGGGCTGGTAAGTGAGTTATAAATTAATACTTGCTAATAGCTTTTCGGTTTTTTTTAAGATTCAATTTTTTTGAATCATGACAACAAAAGCGATCAGCGAGAATTTCCATTTTTTTGTAACTAAAGCCAGTGTTTTATTTAGTCAATTTGCATGCCCTATAGCGCTAATAAGAGTGGAAATGGGAGGAGAGAGTGGGTAAGGTACAACATCATTATGAAGGAACTATGACACTTTTAAATCTTAATAAAATTTCAAAATTGCATACATTCACCCTTTCAGTTTCAAGCTGTTTTAATTGCGTTTACCTTTGCCTAATTGCACAACTGCTTTGTCACAATCAGCCTTTGGCGACTACAGTTCGGCAAGGAATCGAACAAATATCCTTGGTCTACAAGATAGGCATTGAACGTTTGAGGTCTTGTACTGCCTCCTAAATCACCGGGTCCTAGGTCCGGGCTCATGTGCCGCCTCGTACAGGGGCTTAGCACTGCACTTATACTTATGTGTAATATATACCATACTATATGGTACTCTATTATTGTGGTGTTTTGCGGTGCACAGAACTATGTCGCAGACACACATGAGGTTTTACTTTTCCACAGTCCCTCACATAACTCTGCTCTACGTCACCACCACCTGCCTGAAGTTTTTGAAATATAATACTTATGTTAGTTGGACCAGTTGAACCCTTTACAGGACTATGTAGTTTAAAAATAACATCTACGTGATGGAGAAGAAACTAGGCACACTGAGTTTTGTGAGGGGCCCTGGGGACAACGAGCAGCAACAAGTGGTTAGTGTCTTCATCGCCAAACCGAGTGAATGCTGGTTCGAAACAGCAAACGACCTAATACTTAAAAAAAAAGTTAAGAAGTGCATGTGTCACTTAAAGGGTTAATGGCTACGCCATGGAACCAACTTTAGTTACAATTAGTCTTAAAAATCTGTCCAACAGTTGGGAACACGTATACATACACGAAAAACTAGGATGAACACACTGACTCAAGAACGATTACACAAGATGGATGATCACACAGATCAGGTCACGAGGTTAGGTCACACAGATCAATTGGATCATCCCTTGGCTATTAGTATGTCATTACTACACAATTATTACACCTCGCCATACTAAAGCACTAAGTCGTCTAACACAGGGTTGAAACTGTTTCGTCTGAACCCAAAAATAGAATGTTAGATCGTGTATTTGCTGTGAATTTACCGAGTTTGGATGGTTCACATTCATTGGATTAGGCAAATCTCACGAGATCTTGTGCCAATGCTCTCCATCACTTGCATTGTTTATAAATGGCCATTGTGCTGATTGATACCATAAATCGTTAGAACACAGATTTGCAACAATTTTACTATAAAGTCGAATCTAGCGTGAATTCCACCCACGGTTTACCCTGGCAACATCCAAGTATCACACAAGCAAAAGACGATGCAATTCGAATGTAGGCTTGATCAAACCGTTTTGGAGTATAAGAAAATTATAATGGATAACACTATTTATAGAGGGGGGGGCCTTCTTTAGTAAGCTGAAATGCAAAATAGGTTGTTATAGGCCTACGAATGTCACACCTGCCACACTAAGCTAGAAATCTGCCCATTAAATTTTGTGGAAGAAAACGTTGGATTAGCTGTTTGTTCATTATGCTGAGTGGAATGTTAACCACAATGGTTATACAAACTGCAAAACATACATTGCATGTAAGCAACAATTACTCCTCCTCGAACACTCGGCTCAAGGCATCAGCAACCGTATTCTCGCCTCGCTGCACTTCACATGCAATATTTCAAAGCTGTAGGGTTACGCCAAAGCAAAAGGTTTGGGTTTGTGTCCTTCTAGGTTTGTAACCACTTCAACGGATTTCTATCTTTGAATACCACAAAACTGCCAGAAATGATGAGAGGTGCATCATAACGAATAATACATGAAAACCTAGGACACAATTAAAGTAGCACTATCACCAATTGAAATGCGCACTATCACCATGACGCCATCTAGCGGCAGTGAGATTGTTAACCTTTATAGCTTGCTTCCAGGTGCACGACGATGAACCAAATTTTCGCTCAATAGTTCATCTTTGAAGCCACCGAGATCCAAAAACTGTTGAACTCGATTAACACACATTCTGCTCCTGGTCCTGACAGCTTTCATCCTCTGACCCAAAAGAGCTTGGCCCTGTTATCAGTCATGCTCTAGCCCAACTCTTCAGTAAATCCATGGCAGAGGGTACTCTTCCAACCATGTGGAAACTCGCACATGTCACTCCTATCCACAAAGGGGGGCTCAAGATTCTATGTAAATAATTACCTCCCTATCAGCCTTACCAGCATTCCCTGCAAAACCATGGAAAAAATTATTTTCAAGACCATGCTTAACTTTACCATTGACAACAGCATAGTCTACCAGAATCAATATGGAGGGCTTCCCGGTCGGTCAGCCACCTGTAATCTCATCCATTTCCTTGACAAGATCACTGAGTTGCTTGACGACAAGCTCCAAGCTAATGCATCCTATTTTAACTTAGCTAAAGCTTTTGACACCGTACCTCACACCAAACTTCTGAGAGTTCTCAGTGATGTAGGCTACGCGAATGCACTCCTTGCATGGCTTATGTCTTTCCACACCAAACAGCACCAGAAATGTAGTGTGGACGGCCCATCTCTCTGCCTCAGTGAAAGTAGTCAGTGGAGTACCACGCCAAAATCTTTGCTGTTTCAAACGATCTCGCTAGCACTGTGAAACTCCAAGACAATATCTCCAATATGGTGTCCTGGATGCAAGCCATGGACAATTGGACATGGATCTTAACCGGGAGTAAGTGTGCAGTTTTGAGGTTTGGCACCCAACATCACCAGGCTGACTATCACCTTAGCCCAGGAACGCCAATGACAAAGAAGAGTTCGCTGTGAGGTCTTGGCATTGGCATTGTCATTGACCGCGACTTGAATTTTTCCAAACAAATTCAGGCTGCCGTGGCTAAGGCTTATGGAGTCCTCATCATCCAGACCACCTTCTCAACCTTCCCAAGGAAGACTTCCTCATGCTGTATGGCAGCAAAGTTCGCAGCATTATGGAGTATGCGGGCCAAGCATGGTGGGTTCGTTTTGAAGAGGACAGTGACAAGCTGGAACGCGTCCAGAGAACTTATTGTGGGATTCAAAAATGCTTCCTAGCCCGACCGGCTTGCTGCCCTCAAGCTCCCAACACTAAATTACCGGCATATCAGAGGTGATCTGATTTTCACTTCACGACCCTCGATGGTGAAGATCCTGCAGCCAAGGAGTGGTTCACCCTCTCTACGAGCTCTGCCATTTGGAACAATGGGGCAAAACTCTTTAAGAAGAGATGCAATACGTCCCTTCGCCAAAACACACTTCCTTTCCATGTGGTTAACACCTGGAACAAACTGCCTCAACACACCATCGAAGCAACCTCGGTTCTGCAGTTTAAACAGAGACTGGATACCTTGCTCCCTTCCATCATTGCCTCCCCTACAGTTAGAAAAACTGGTAGCTTCGTGGGTACCCTGGTGTCGAAAGCTCTTTCTGCTTACTGCTGGGTTTTTATTCATATTCATATTAAGCTTGTTTGTTTGGCTTGTTTGTTTCGTTAAAAGAAATGCTGCTGTGTATTTCTTCGCTTGGTGCAAGCAAGTGCTAGATAGTACTAGTTAGCACTAGATGTTCCCAGATTCTGCCTACTTTCAATCGGTGATAGTGCCACTTTAACCTGGTGTGTGAGAGTTTAATCCTCTTTTTTTTTCGAAGCTGGCATCTCGCAAGTGGACAGCAGATGAAACAGGCCCTAGCTAACATATATTGTCCTTTTGGGTTCACACGCTTACACACACATCTGATCTCCACTAAGTCTTGTCTAGACTGAGATGCTACAAGTGACTACGGCTAGCACAACTTTCATTGTCCAACAATACCTTGAAGTTTGAATGTGACACTGCATTTACCACGTACTTTCCTAACATATCCCCGCGCGCATTTGCAGCTTCAGAGACCGAGTATGGGCTACCATCTTCTTAAGTCAGTCTGACTCCGTCCTGAGCCAAACCCTCTGTCTTCTACAGCAGCAACACTCCTCCAGTGTCCATTGGATAGAGTTCCTTGCTGCTTTAGACTTTCGAGTACCTTGTCCAAGTTCTTGTCCTGGACACACCCACCCAATTACGGCATCCAAATTCGGTAATCGCTACCCGGAGTCATAGCCCCCGATATAATTGACTCTAATCTTGGAACCAATTTGCCTCTGTAAGGATCAGTGATTGCTTTGCATCCTAATCTATAGAATTCAGTCAGATTGTTTATCCTTTCCCTCAATGTGTGTATACTGACTCTATTGCCATTCTTCCCACTCGGGCGTTCCTGAGGTGACATGCTGTACGGATAATTGGGGTCAAATTCTCTGCATTTATGACAGAATTTCGTTTTTGTTGGCAACATATCTAACGTTGTCTTTTATTTTCATGTCCAGCCTCTAGGGCAACAGAAGAGGACAGAGCCCAGCTGTTGGAATGGGTGCGTAGTAAGGCACCAGGATCTTCGGTTTCCGACTTCAGTTCCACCTGGAGAAATGGAGTTGCTTTAGTTGCACTCCTTGAAGGTCTTCTTCCAGCTGCCTGCAACAAGTTCACTCAGTATCATCTGCTCAACCCCAAACATGGTATCCAGAACATCGAGCTGGGCTTTTCTGTTGCCCAGAAATATATTGGACTTAAACCGGTCAGTATGTGTGTTTTGCCAATTGTTTTAAAATTACGTGTTCTTCGAACAAATTTATACTCTTTAAGCATAAAATGGAGGAAGTAGAAAATAATGTTGAGAGTAAAACTAGCGGTAAGCTGACTAGTAGCCAAACGAAAAGATAAAAAATGGTGACAGCATAGCAAACAAAATACACCGTTTTGATGATTTTATCCTTATAAGCAAGAGTAACTTTGTGAATTTGGAATTGTAGGCTGGTGTCAAAACAACGAATGAACAAACCAGTAAGCAAACTAGTAAGCAATGCATGTTGGAGCTCGTAGGAGCTGAATGGTTCCTCTTACCAGATTCATAAACAGGTATTTGCATGCAAGGAACCAGTGACGTAACCTCCCCCTCACCCATAATAAGAGTTAGTACTTTTAGGTAAATTGGCTTTAGTAGTAAGTTGTTTTTTTTTTATTACTTTAAAGACTTTGAAGATCGTGACATATAAATGCAAAATTCTATACACAAAAGTGGTTTGCAGCATTGCCTTCTGACCCTAATCAAAACGCTGTCTGTTCAATTAAGACTGTAAATAAGGTTGATTAGCCATACAAAAATACTGTGGTGCCATCTAACTGCAGTGATATTGTTAACCGTTACAGCTTGCACCCAGGTGCACAGGACAGAACCAAATTTTTAAAGAGGCATGTGGCGTGTTTGTTTCGTTAAAAGAAGTGGGATTGTGCATTCCTTAGTTTAATGCATGCAAGCAAGTGCTAGATCTACTAGATCAGTGGTTCCCAACCTTTTCTACAGTATTTCTCCCTATTTGGACTAGCAGGCAACGGTGCCCCCCCCCCTCCAAAACATAGATGTGCATTTTTTTTTTCACTATGAAGAGGCAGTGTTGCCACACGAGAACAAAAGTGTCTAAAATTTTGGCTAAAATGGCTGTAGATTGCACAAAAATCGGTAGGTATTTAAAAATAAAAATTTCACCTTCCTCAAACAATTTAATTTCTTTTGTGATGCACAGCTAAAATAAAAATCATTACTGATATTTATGGTGCATTTATGGAACGACTCGCCTTTGCATTGTCGCAGCTAGAAGCTAGAAATCATCTGAAATTCCAACATGGCGGCGATTTTAGCCCTGCTGTCTCGCAGCGAAAACAGTCAATAGTGTGAGTTCAGAAGTGAGTAGGTAATTGTTTCGTCAGGAGGAATTCTTGTCTTATTGTCACTGATTACAAGATTGTAAGCGTTTACTCAAACGGTCTCAGATTTAGCTAATCCAGTTAGCGTTGTTACCATGGCAACGACACCTTTCCATCGTGATTAACTTCTAACTGCGAGAATGCAAAGGCGATTCGTTGCATAAATGCACCCTTATGGTAAGGCGCCGATAGCGAGGTATGTGTTTACAAAAGTCATATGGCATCTCGCACACTGAGGTCACTTTCTTACAGTCAGCTTTGGCAAGATTTCCAATGGTGAATCTGTCATTCCAAAACGGTAAACTGTTTTGCTCATTAGCAGTACTGAGACTGCCTTCGACTCACTACGGACTATTCGTAAAGTATATCACGCTATTTTAAGGCCAATTTTGACTCCTTTCCTCCCCTATGTCACATCTCACTGTCCCTCCTCCCTTCCCCGCCCTGAATTTTTTTCTGGGAATGCAATTTTGGAGGCCTGCGCAAAACTCTTAAAACTGCTTATTTTGTCTGCCATCCAGTTAAAAATTTCCGGCACAAATAAGAAAGGGAAATCTCGAATTAATGTCCTTTTCAAGTGATAAGATTTATCTCGGGATGAAGAGGGACAATTTTGCTACGAAATATCTATGATCTTTTACATTCAACAATCTACATGAGCACGAACGTATTTTCGCGGTTCTTAGTTCTCTTCCCAAATGCACAGTTAAAGGTGGGTCGAGGCTAGGATTGAGCCCGGAACCTTTGGTAGAGAAGTTTTCAGTACTACCCTTCCCTAGATTGCGCCAGTACTTTAGGTAGTAGTTGGGGAACGCCGCAAAACTTAACAACCGCTGCCGAGATTGGCTGCCAGAAAATATGACTATCAGATAACAAGAATTCATACAATCGGTGACTAAATGAAGACGAAATAAAAATATTTTCATTCTTAATGTTGAATTCGGTCCATTGAACTGTTAATTATATGTAAAACGATTTTTGATTTTAGTATACGTCGATTTTACCTAGTTAAAAGCGTTTTACTTTCTGAAGTGATCCCAAAGGCTTAGGTTGACATGTTTATGCTTTTCAGGTCGACTTATGCTGATATTTTTATTGGTGTAATGGCTTTGTTTAGGCTAAATTTTCCGTAGTCACTGTTGAAATTTTCATCCCCATTGAAAAATTAAACAGTAATAGGCTAAAGGTACATTCTTCCTGTTTGGCTATCCTGTACGGCTCAAGTTTGCAACATTACTTCAGACGCATGTAAATGTTGCAAAGGTAACATTTTCCCCCTCTTGAGAACGATTTTGCTACATTCACTCTAACCTATGTAAATGTTGCGAAAGCTATTTGGCGCAGGATGCTCGAATATATTGAGAAGGTATTGTCCAGTTTGGTTTTATCTCACTTCTACATGTTCAAGTTTTATGACAATTTTAGTGATTTGACTGCATTCTGAGCCATATGTAAAAGTAGGTTTTACATAATGTAGTCACTGTCAGCACCCACAGAAATAATAGATTTGACTGTAGAAGTCCTGTGTCTGGGATCAGGACACCATACACATCCACCCTGCTATCTTATTTTTTATTTGTAATTATTTCACCCTATTTGTGGATGCTCCCTTAACATTAATTTTGGGTATAATTATTGATGTTAGCCAAAGAATTTGTATAAAATAAAAACTGACTCTGCTCAAAACATTACTTGACCACTAATTTTGTACATCAAACATGAAATTAAAAGAAAGAAACTTGGTATTTAACATTTCAGTATAACTTCATTAAATGAGTACAAAACTGATGGTGGAGGGGAGGAGCAAAGCTTTAGTCATGGTGGTTTTTCTCTATCTTTCTTGTCCTTTTCTCTTACTTTATTTGTACATGTGGGTCTTGAAATAAAAAAACGTTATTCATCTGTCTCGATTCGTTGCATCTAAACATGTGACTAGAAGGTTGTATGGTATGCAGATGTTTTTGGGTTTTAATCACAATGTGTTAATTTTTTTTTAGAACATGAAGGCCTTAGAAGTAGCAACAGCAGGATCAGCGAGAACTGAGCGCAAACTTATATGTTACATCACCATGGTCAAAATGGCCATGTCACTTCCAAAAATGCAGGCTATTTTGGCACAACACTCAGACAGCTGCCCAAAGGACGACCCTGTGTTCCGCAACCAACCATGCTTAGCAAAAGGCATGGGTTTAATTCAAGCTGTGAAAGATCGCTGTACTCGCTTTAACATTTATCTGAAGCATACGGACTTTCTTGATATAGTTATAGAGATTCGTGGTCCCAATGGAAACTTCTGCTCTCACAGAATTACGCTTCGTTCACCTCACAAAAGAGGTGGCCGTGCCGCTTCTTTACCGCCACCATTATCGGTCACTGCTTCTCCCGAGCCGATGCAAGGAGATGCCAGTCCTCTGCCTTCACCTTCCATGAGCATCCCATTAGAATATGATATTGTTGGTAGGAAAGTGTCTGTAATGTATATTCCTCAGTCCATAGGAAAGCACAAATTAAGTATCTTTTGGCATGGCCAGCATTTACAAGGGAGCCCATACATAGTGACTGTAGATAAGTCATTAGACAAAGCACGTGAATCACTTATATCAAGTCCAGTACTCCTGAACAATGTCGATGCTAACTTATTACGAGTTCAGCCTGTCTTAAGGTGCCCAGCACCAACCAGACCCCCAAAGGTAGGTCGCATAATATGTCGACGTGTTATCCGAAGGGTGGTCGTGCGTAATGGAGAAGAGTTGGAACTTCATGATGGAGAGCCACTGCCTCCAGATGTCCGAACCTGGTGTAGTTCTAGAAACAGGTCGTTTGATGACTTGTCTGACGGTGAGAATACTCCTCAACTGGTAGACAACAAACTTACCACTTGCGTATCACGTATCTTAATAAAAGATGATAGTACGGACTTTGAACTTAATCCATCATGTTTTGGAGATACAAGTATGAGCACCACAGTTTCCATAACTGACAGAAGTGAAACCAACACAAAGGCCTTGCCAAATAATACTTGTTCTAACCTAATGGTGGTAGAAAATGCTAATTCGCCCTGTAACTCCCCTATTATTCCGAC
>JAHWFP010259155.1:0-13383 GCA_023313725.1 Lithobius niger | reverse complement strand
TTTTTTTTTAATTGCACCCGACATTGGTCCAGTGCAGCACTTTTTTCACCTCATTTTCATCCATAAAATCACACAAAAACCACACCTAGACTCAGTAAAATTACATGGTCAGCACTTGCACACGCGGTGAATGTCCTGAGGGGTTTTATTCCTCTTTATTTTTTACACGAACACTCGGGGAAAATCTCCAACGCGAACATGCGACGCAGTTTATAACAGAACATTTTGAAAACTTCGGGCAAGGAATACAAAATGCCGGCGATTCCCTGGCGAAAAGCAAAAAGAACAGAGCAAACACTACACACGTCTGCACTGTTCCGTACCCGAAAACGAATTGTCATTGTTGGGCTGGTGCTGGCTTGTTGGAAGCAACGTTTGTTGCGCACCAATTGGCAGAAAGGCTAACCTCATTGCATTGCAGGTGTTGCAGGTGCTTTAAACTTTTAAGGGGTTTAAAAAATTGGGTAGAAAAGCAAGTAGAAAACGATTTTAGCACATACTAGAGGTTAGTATTTTACAGATAGTAAGGAACGAGTAAGCTACTTGTTTTACGGCCCTGGACAAGTGACAGTCAATTTAAAAAAATGTGTTACTAACTTTAAATTAAATTTGTAATCTTTGCAAAGCTGAAAAGTAAGCAGCTAAAAAAACTTTGAAATTAGCAACTAAAATAAGGAACTAAGGAGTTTCGCAAATTTGTAGACTAGGCCAAACTTATTCGTTCCTTGTTAGTTGTTCGAGCAAATAATTATGGCTACTTGAATATTAAAACCATAACCGGGTAAAACCAGTTAAAACTGTAACCGGTTATAACTGGTTAAAACCAAAAAATAAAAAAGGTTCAAACCGAACCGTAACTGAACCGAAATTTAAAAAAAAAGCAAAACCGTAACCGGAAACCGAACCGAAAAAAATAACGGTTTCACTCCCTGGTTTACTCCACTATTCTGGATATCGAACCATTCTGGACATCTATCAGTGAAAATTCAAAGCTTTTGAACGTGGAAGGCCAATTTTTACATCCTGTTAATTGCTGTGAAGAAGGGAGGAAGCATAGGGGAGAGAGGCCAGGCCTTCATGCAGGTGCTAGGAGCCAGAGGAAAGAGTCTACTATTGCCCCAGGGCGGGAGACAGGGCCAGTAACAATAACAAGCAGTGCTATCTTTATTCACAGCATATAGCTTTTAGTTAATTTTGCTGCAGAAAAAAAAACAATTTAAGGGGTGCCACTATTTCATGACTTTTATTGAAAGCATTTTAGGGGGTGGACGTTAGCTTCAACTGGGCGTTTTTTATACACGATTACGGTAATTAAAAAAACTGTTTAGCTATGTTGACTTCTTATTAGCACCATTGGATAAAGACATGTAATTTCCACGACAATACTAGGCCTGATTTTGTGGTGAGTTTTGTTGTGATGAAGATACAATTTTGCAGAGATGGATACGGCGGCTGAATTCAATAATGGCATCCCCTTGGCGCATATATTGACAAAATTGATAACAAAAATTCGAAGGGAGCCTGTAAGTATGGGTGCACAATTGCAGCCCAGTTTTCTCACACAAATACGCACCCCGTACGTGAATAATGATGATAGAATGCTCACTTACCGCAACCTAGTGCCAAACAGCAATGTTTGTTGCGGATTCACCTCAGTTGGATACTTATACTGGATTGTTTTTCATTAAATTTATTTCATGAAAAATAAAGCCATTTTGCGATAAATTTTGCACTATTTTGGATATTGTGGCATTTTGCGACTTCGAGAATATTTTTTATAACTCCATCCTTACCAATGGATTAGGGCTCGTTTACGCAACGACAGTTTTCTCGCTCACTAGCTTTTACTTGATCAATACTAAATCTGATGGCTGCTTCTCGCCTTTACCGGAGTATGCGGTTTTCGAGTTGTCTATGCGTATCAGTATCCAAGGCAACGACGCAGACGCAAATCTTCTCCTCGTACCTCGTGACATGGCGTACGATGCTTGCAACATTTGAGCGTCGATTTATGACAACAAGAAAATTTTTACTGCAGTTACAAGACGACGTAATGTTTTTGTATGCCGGCATTCGATGGTTTGTCTTCGAATCGATCGCCACGAAATGGACACCATGTTGGATTTTGAATTCTCGCTGCGAGAAGCTATTTATTCTACCGACGTTTGATCATTGCTAGAAGCTGTACTTTGAGGGAGAATAGCAAATTTCGGAAATAGCGTGAAGTGACAACAATCTTGTAGCAATGTTTAAAATTACTGTATCACTTTGTTCTTTATCCGTGTAGTTATTTATAATACATACAATTTGTTATCTATTACCGCATTCATTTAGTAGCAACGGGAACTAATCATAAATAAATAACGGTTGACTAGCAAATAGCTTTCGGCGAGCGAGAAGGCCTTTTTGCGTAAATGCGCCCTTACTCTTGGGAGAAGCAGTGCAAATAACCACACGTTGGATTTACGAGCAGCTGGGATGTGATAAAACTAAGATTATACTTGAAGCTACTTTTTTTTTTCAAATCCATTTAAACAAAGAATAAGGAAAAATCTTACTTACTGTAAATATGAGTAAATTCGCAACCAGAGTCTGAGGCACATAACCAAACTCTACACGAGGAACTAATATAGAGATGGAAGAATTCCGTTTGGGGGCCATTCGTGTATTGCACCCCAGGGTGTCAAAGTCAGGATGAGGAGCCATTGTTGTCATTCTACAAAATAAACAACGTAAATCAGTCTATACATAGGAAGAAAATGAAACAATGAATTTTTTGAATGCTGACCGGCTCATGTTTACTTTAGTCTAGAACAAGAGTCACGCTATGACCAAAAGTTAACCAAAACACACTGATTTGACTAGCAAATTTTCCGCTGATCACAAAAGCACGTAATTGTTTGTCTTCAGCCTTCATCAGGCTCATGGGTTTTGAACACACGTGCTATCGAGTCCTATATTTTAAAAATTTTGCACGCTCGAGTCAACTGTCAGGCAAGGCTGACAGTGGCTCCCTCTCGTCTATTTTGGCATGAGTGAGCAAGAAGCTCTTCATTTCTTAGCGAGGCATCTCGTGAGCAACTGCGTTGTGATTTTGGCCACATTTTGAAGCGCTGGTACGTGAATTTTCATCAGTTTGTAACAATGGTCGTGACGATGTTTGATTGCCAATTTGCCAGACATTCTACTGCTCTCGTTTGCTGTATTCGACTTAAGCATTACTTCCGTTTGGCTCCAACTGTCAGCCCAACCTGACAATTGACTCGTATTGAGTGAAAATGTGGGACTCGACAACACGTGTGTTACGCAAGACCCGTGTGCCTGATGCAAGCTGAAGAGAAACTGTAATGTTACTTTTATGATCAGCCGAAAATTTGCTATCAAATCGGTGTGTTTTGATTAAGCTTTGGCCATAGCGTGACTTTCGAACTTTAAAATTCTATTACGATATAGCAAGAAAAATACCTCACAATATCTCAAAAAAATATGAGGTGCTAACAGACACCAATGATAATCGTAAAAGAAAGCCTTAAAATACTACCTTACGTTCTCAACCACGTCAAAATATGGCTTATATTCAGAAAAAGAGTCCCGGTCAAAAAGCCAACACCCATAAGGTCGACACTCAAAAGGCCGACACCCATAAGGCCGACACTCAAAAGGCCAACAGATGAAAGGCATACAGCCAAAAGGTCGACAGGTCCGAAAGGCCGACATGTAAAAAAGGGCGACAGATACAAAAGGCAGACACCCTAATACCTTACAAAACTTTGTTAAACTAGCCGGACATCTAAGAAAACGGGTTTATTAAATTTTCCCTTAAACTAGCCTAAAATATTTTTTAAAAACTGTTTGTGTAATGAAGCTAAATTGTAAGACTGACCCGTTTGTTATGGCATTTGCGTTTCTTTCTGTTAGAACACACTGACTGTTCTCCCAGTGCCAGTCCCCGGAATACCAGGGCTGGCTTTTTTTCTGAAGTCCAGAGTTTGATTGGACAGAGTTTTTCGTCAACAATATGTGTTGACATTACCAGTCACAATGCCGGGCATCTGCCATTTTCATTGCGACCAAGCAAAGAATGAACAGGCTCGCCCTTTTTCATTGCTATCGTGCAAATAATGAACATGCTTCCTTGTTTCATTGCTGCCACAAATAGAGTGAACATGCTCGCCTTATTCCATTAATTTGCTTTGTTTTAATTGGGTGTCACAATACCTGTTTTCCCCGTCTGCCGACCCTCACCTATGGTACGGCACAAGAGAAAGATATATATAGACTATGAACATCCCAAAAAGCCGACAGATACAAAAGGCAGACAAAAAAATCGGTAATCCCTAAAACAAAATTAGGAAAACTGTAAAAATCGTCTTTAAAAACCCTGAATCCTTGATAACTTTAAAAAACCTTAATAAGGCCCAAAATGCAAGGCTGTGTGCGATGGCTTGTAAGAAATCCTCAGTTGAGCCGTTTGACTTGTCATGTACTACGGGGTCCATGTGCTTTCTAAGATCAACGTCCTTTCTTTTCGCAAGTGGCAGGGTTCTCTTCTTACCTCAGCCAACACTTAGTTTCGTTCCTTTCGTATTCCCTCTCCCACCCCAATCAAGTTCCAGAATTCGTAACGAGTGCAGTTGCAAGTTCGAGGTTAAAAAAACATACTTTAGGCTAGTTTAAAGTTTTGTAAGGTTTTAGAGAGTCTGCCTTTTGGGGTGTCGGCCTTCTGCTGTGTCGGCCTTTTGGACCTGTTGGCCTTTCGGCTGTATGCCTTTCATCTGTCGGCATTTTGGTTGTCGGCCTTTTGCCCAGACCCCAGAAAAAGAACATTTTGCCGGCCCCCAGCCAGGCCGGCTAAAAATAGTTTCTTTTTGCCTAAAACATACTTAACATGATAATTTTGCATTACATTCCTCGAATGTGATGTTCCCCTGGAGGTTTCTTCCAGTGCGTAGACGCCTGCTTGCATATCCCACCGTGCATGCGCGGCGCGGTCCTCCCTTATAAAATCGAGAGCGTGGACGCTTTCGGCATTCATTTTACTCTCAATGTGTCAGGCGGTGACTCGAGAGAGGAGGCAGGACGGGAGTAAAGTTAAGTATGTTTTAGGCAAAAAGAAACCATTTTTAGCCGGCCCGGCTGGGGGCCGGCAAAATGTCCTTTCTTTATTGCCAAAACATATTAACCTGATAATTTTGCATTATCAGTAGACCTCGTCAAAGACAGGAGGCGGGCACCGCCTGGACGGGCGCCCCGGGATGCAAACAGGCTTTCCCCCAAAAAGTTGTTGAAAACTTCGCACTTTGTTCAGAACAGGTGAGGAATTTCGAAGTTTGGTCTCTTGTTTTCTCCTCCGTTTAGCGTGTTCCCATTATGAATGGCTAGTTTTCATCGTGGTTGGCTTGCTTCTGCTTTGTTCCGAGTGGTTAAGGGGAATTGACTACTGTACAAGCTGGGACGATGGGTTCCAGCTGGTGTAGTCTGTTTCCTTTTCGACCTTTTCGTCTGGTTGTGTGAGGCAGGCCGATGGATTTCCTTAAAATGCTGGTGTGCGAATCACTTTGGTTGGAAGACCTTGTCGTGGGTTGACTCTGTGGGGTTTGCCTTGATTGTAAGAGCTTCGGTGATGGTCCTTCAATTCCTGTGTGGTCCCAATGCTGTGGGGATTCCGTTCAAGTGTGAGTCAGTGAGGATATGAGGATGGTTCCTTTCTTCTGGTCTGTTTTTTTTTAAAATTGATGATGTGGAGAGAGCTGTCTTGTAAAAGCATGTGTCGGTCGTGAGGTGAATAGGCCTGATCCCTTACGGCCACGTTGTGGCGTGGTGGGCCGGGGATTTGCTAACGATAAGAGGCCAGTGAGTCGTGTGGCTGAGGGAAGGCGGGGCATAGCCGTCAGACGGGCGTATGACGTGGTGGAGTCGGGCGAAAGTGCTTGACCAGGCCAGTCGGTGTGAGGGTCGTGTGGGAAGGCTTAAACGTTGGATGCCGAATGTAAGCCACGTTTAAGGAAATGTTGGCTGCAAGTTGGAGCAGTAGGTAGGGCGGACGACACAAGCGGACGTGGAGTGCGTCAAACAGGACGATAGTTTGATGGTTGTACGGTCGGGATCCGAGCTAAGAGGTACCAGGCGCTAAGCACAGACAGGCGGCAGGGCCATCGGCAGTGCACCGACATGTCGTGGGTGCGGAAGCTATTCGTGGAGTCGGTATATAGCCAGTCTGCAAGGCGGCCGTTGGCGTGAGAGTTTGACAGGTCCGTCGCCTCGCGACACAGATGACGAGGTATGCGACGAGGTAGACGACAGAGAGATGGTCGGACGACCGAGATCGGTGCGGCGGGACGCCGGGCGGTAAGCGCTGGCAGGCGGCAGGACCACCGGTAGCGCCACGACGTGTTGTGGGAGTGGAACCAGTCCCTCGTGAAGCTGGCGACAGCCGGCATCCGAGGTGGCCGTTGATGCGAGAACATGATAGGCCTGTCGTTGGCCAAGTTTGGTGAAAAGGACGAGAACCGATGTGTTCAGGCCTGGTATGGGTCGAGGATAGGTTCTGGCTCCGACAGTGGGTAGCTTGTTTTGGTGACGGCATGAACAAATGATGTGAACGGACGACGTGATCGTGGATGTAGTTGATGACGTGAGTCAATGACGTAATTTCAGGGAGCTTGGAGGCTTCCGTGAGTTGAACTCGGTGGAGCTGGGGCTTCCCGGTTTGGCGGGAGGCCGGATAACACGAACACGTTGTGCTGGGTGAGTGGTGACGATGATGCTGAGAAAGTTGGGCAGAATGTCGCCAAGGAAGATTGGGGGTCTGAGCGGGGAGATTTAGAGCCGTTGGAATGACGTGGACGTCAGAGTCGGCAGTTGATGCCAGATTCGGGTGACAAGGGGATGACGGCCGTGCGACAGGGTGCAAGGCGTGTGTCGTTAGACAGGGTATGCGTCGGGGACGCCAAAGGGTTGTCGTCTGAGAAAGGATTCGAATCATCAGCGGACGTGCGAGTTGAGGTGGTTCGTCGTGAGGAAGACTTGGTGTTGATGGGACACGGCAGATGACGGGTGGTTGTTGTCGTCGGCAGACTCGGGTTGACAACTGAGGAAACACCGGACATGAGATGGTAGGCAACGAACGGAAGGCCGAGCGAAGGTACGACAGGAGGATCAGACAGAAGAAATTAAGTCAGGACCGCTATGCCGTGAAAAGGAAAAAGAATGTCGGATTGGGTGCGGAATGATCCCAGGAAAAACGGGAGGGAGCCACGACGGCTTCATTTCCCTTGGTGAGATTTTTTTGGGCCGGGGGGGGGGGGGCTTCAGGCGGACGAAGCAGTCATCATCGATGGTGGCTGAGGTAAGGAGGCGACAAAGTTCAGGCAGCTTCCACTCGTAAGGTAGCATCGATGGGACAATAACGCAAAAAATTGGCAGGTGTTGTATTTACGCAGCATAAAGAAAGCAGTCCAGTACGGTTTCTTCGGCGAATTTGAGAGGTGGTCCGAGCGGCAGAGACGAGTCGTCGGTCGTGTCGTCCGGAAATGAATTTTCCTTCCCTACGCTGGAGGGGGGGGGGGGGGCAAGTGTCGTCGTAAAAGATGTCTTGATTTTTGCTTGAGACGTGGGAAGGTCATGGGCGAGACAACCGGCAAGCGATGGCGTGACACTCACCTCAAAACATGAGTTTTAGTCATGAATGAGGCAGTCAACAGTGTGGACAGCAACTGTAGACTTGTTTTACGTTCGAAACGTGGGGTGAGTCACAGTCGAACTAGCAGCTAGAGATGGGAACGTCTTTCGACTTGACTCTTCACTCAGGACGTGGGTTTTTTTTTATGGCCACGTTGGGACGAGCAGCAGTATGGACAGCAACGGATGACTTGAGTTACACTTGAGACACGGGGTAAGCTATGGACCAGACAAGTTGAAGGAGAGCAGATGGCGTCCAACTGATTTCTCACTCAAAGCGTGAGTTTTGGTCACGAACAAGACGTGCAGCAGCGTGGGAAGCAACTGAAGTCTTGATTGCTGCTCGAGACGTGGGCGGACATGACAAGCGGCAAAGGGAGCAAACGAGTCTTGGTTGCATACTCAAACGTGAGACTTAGCCACGAGTGAGACGAGCAGCAGGGTAGTTGACAGCTACGGATGATTTGATTTTGCTCGCGGCGTGGGTGAATCATGGTCGTGACAGGCAGAAAAAGGTGTAGACGGCATCCGTCTTTATTCTTTACTCAAACGTGGGATATAGCCACGAGTGAGACGTGCAGCAGTGGACAGCAAGTGTTGACTTGATTTTCACTCGAAACGTGGGGTCAGCCACGGACGAGCCAAGTAACAGGGGGTGTAGATGGCTCCCGTCTTGGTTCTCCACTCAAAACGAGCAGCAGTGGACAGCAAGTGTTGACTTGATTTTCAATCGGGACGTGGGGTTAGCCACGGTCGAGACAAGTTGCAGGAAGTATGGACGGCGGCCGTCTTGGTTCTTCACGCAAAACGTGGGATTAGCCACGAGTGAAACGAGCAGCAGTGGACAGCAACAGGAGACTTGATTTTCACTCGAGACGTGGGGATAGCCACGGTCGATACAAGCAGCAGGAGGTGCAAACGGCTTCCGTCTTGGTTCACTCAAAACGTGGGTTTAGCCACGAGTGAGACAAACAGCGTGGACAGCAACTGTAGACTTGTTTTACATTCGAAACGTGGGGTGAGTCACAGTCGAACTAGCAGCAAGAGATGGGAACGTCTTTCGACTTGACTCTTCAATCAGGACGTGATTGTCTTTTTTATGGCCACGTTGGGACGAGCAGCAGTATGGACAGCAACGGATGACTTGAGTTACAATTTAGACACGGGGTCAGCTACGGACCAGACAAGTTGAAGGAGAGCAGAAGGCGTCCAACTGATTCTTCACTCAAAGCGCGAGTTGCGGTGGCGGTGTCGTGAACGATATCTCGAACGACACTACGGGTTACGCGGAGTCTTTTCCGGGAAGAGTTGGACGACAGATCCAGCGGCAAGTTCCGGTCCAGAGATTCCGTTTGGCCACGCGGTAGTTGTCTTTGGCAACTTGGAGGTCATACTGGAGAGACGACAAGTCCAAGGGGGCGGGAAGCAGTGTGCACTGGCCCGGGAGAAGTGGCGAGTCGGATGACGCGACACCATGGGAATTACACGCAACATCGGGTGGTGTCGGGCGGACTGTTCCGCAGGCGGCGAAGTCAAGGGCGGAGGACCAACGGTAGCCAAGGGCAGAGTGAGTTAAGAGTGTAAACGAGCGCCACCGAAAAACGCCTGTTTTTCCAAAAATGAAATTTTTTTTCTCGAGGCACCCAAATGCCTCGCCGAGGCATATTTGGCCGTTTTCGCAATAATGGTCCGATTTCCACAAACTCTTCAACATTTAATAGCCTGTCAAAATACAAGACTCTTGGGGAAGCCCAAATCCGGACTTTCTTCCTTGAAGACCATTGAAACTACATTTGAAGATTGACCAAAACCGACTACATCGCACTTTCATCATGGCCGCCATTATAAAATTCTGTATTTCTGTATCTTCATTTTATTCTTTTCTTTTAGGGCAAAAAGCCCAAACACATTAGCTTAGTGTATTGTATGAGGTTTGTACAGACAACCATTTTGAAGTGTGATATTTTTTATTGTGTTTGTCGGCAGCAATCCATATGAAAAATTTCCACTACGATCGAATTTTAACTTTAAAATTTTAAACGTTAAATGTTCTCTGTAACTTAATGCGTTATAGCATTCAATTAAGCTAATTTATTTAACCGCATTTATACTTTATTTATATTCTTTTACCCCCAGAAACGCTACCATGTGTCCAAACGTATAAACGTCTTACGACCTGGCATTCTACCGGACACGAATTTTTCAGTGTATATATGTTTATTTTAGTTCTCCTCTAAACCTGACTGTGACCTACCGAAACCTACAAATAGCTTGATCTACTATTAAACACTAAAAGAATTCTTAAAAAGATCTGTTCAAACCAAATCCGAAAGTCCAACTGTGCAAAAACTTCGAATTCCCCATTTTTGCCCCCCTCCCCAGCCAAAACTAGTTGTGGTGTTTAACACCACAGTTTACCGTTAAAGCTTGTTTAATTTAACCCTTTCCTTCACGTATACGCTTTTCTACGCTTCTACAGGATTCACACACATACGCATTTTTACGCGTTTCGTCTATCTCGTACTTCAAATTACTGAGACGTAATTATTAAGCAGTTTATTACATTTTTTAAGTCATACTATCGAAGCTGCCTGGATGTTTTAGAATTAAAAATAAAAACTTGCAAACAGTTAAAAAGTTACAGCTTAATTTTCAACTGTGATGCGCAATTGTGGAGAAATTGTTAATTTTCACGAGGAAATGGGGATGAAAGTTTTCGTAAATGTCCGTGAAGTAAAGGGTTAATAGTAATGTTCTAGACATTACCCAAAGCCAAGTAATAAGCTTTAACAAGAGCCTAATCACGTTGCAGACATGTAAATATTCAATCCGTAGCCAATAATACAAAATAAAGGCCCATTTCCGAAAGTTCAATTGAGTGAAACTCAAAACAGGCCGATCTTTTTCCGTTTTACATGTTCCCACTCCTTCAAACGGCTCTGCACCCAGTTCCTTTGTTCATCCGACTTCTCCTCCCACTTTCCATTGTTCTCGAGGCCCTCAGCCAATCAGACCCCCGTAGCTACCCCGCGAGTCCGCGCTTACTTCCGGTAATGTGCATAAAACCCCAGCCCAAGAATGCATAGTTAGCACAGCTCACAGATCTCAAGCTAGAGACCGGTCACGCCAGTCGGGAGTGGAGACGCCATGTCCGGAGAATGCCATGCCGGGCACGATGGTAGTGGTTCGTATGTTATAGTTTAGCTTTTGAAAGTTCAGTTTGGGACCCCCATATTCTAAATTTTAGTTTAAAACTTAACTTTAACTCTCTAGCTAGAGAATATTATGGTGGAGACGCCTGTAGCGGCATCTTAGGTTTCCTCTCCCCATAACGTCAGAGTGGTTCTCTTTCTAAAAACCAAATTTTTCCAGTTTATTTTAAATGGATTTTTAATCTAAACTAAATGACGGTTTGATCTTTGTGGAAGGCAAATTGAAACAAACTGATGCCTAAGTGTAAAATTGCCGGGCTTTTTATTACTTAGAACAGTTCTCGAGGGAACTAAGGGAGGTTGATCTTTTTGTGCTTGGAAAACTTAGAAACATAACTGTGGACGGTTGATCATAAGAAACATACTGTCAGATAGACTACTATCAGTTGCGGCTGTCTAGTCTTGCGGGTGTCTCCGGGAGCACTCATGATTTACTTTTTCTAATGTGAAAATTTAAAACTTTATTCAAACCAAGTGTGTTTGTCTGAATTTATGAAATACTAAGTGTATATTCAAACTTGCTACTTTATGTAAATGTAAACTTGTTGCCTATTTAAATAATTGGTATTCAAAAGCTTTTAGAAGCAAACTATAATGTAAAGTGTACTTTCATTCTCTGTCGCAAAAATAAAACCAGGAGTTTTAAGCTTCAGTCGTTTGCTAGACTTGATTAATTGTATTTTAGTGTAAAATTAAATATGTAGCCCATTTTTAGATTTTAGCTAGTTAAACAGTTAAATCCACCGTTGGTGGCAGCGATACCGACAGTTTAAGGTTAGGCCCCTTTAATTAGGACCGGCGCTTCATCCCCCATGCTGGGACAGTGTCCATGCTGTGTTGTATAACGAAAAAAGTCGTCGTAAACACCGTAGAAACCTCAAGCTGAAACTCCACGTACACCAGGGAAACCGGGGGCGTTACAAGCACCTAAGCCGTCGTAGCGTCCGCCGTTACAAGAGCACGAGGGAGCACGGTGAACGAAGCAGCGGCCATCTTCGGCGTTGAATCCAAATTCCGTACAACAGGCGGGGAACCACGGAGCGAGGTGGCGTGGAGACACCTCTGGAGGAAAATGAATGCCGAAAGCGTCCATGCTCTCGATTTTATAAGGGGGGACCGCGCCGCGCATGTGCGGTGGGATATGCAAGCAGGCATCTACGCACCGGAAGAAACCTCCAGGGGAACATCACATTCGAGGAATGTAATGCAAAATTATCAGGTTAATATGTTTTGGCAATAAAGAAACATAGAAATACCAGGTTATGGCCTGGTTGATTTCTGTTTTTGTTGCCTAACCGAAAACATGATACATGACCTGTTTTTCCTTATATAGCAGTTCCTTCCTTTGAAGGCTCAATCCCTAGCGATGAGAAGTTGGCTTCTCTGCCGTGCTCGTAGCTTCCCTTCTGCGTATGCCTTTATATAAAACGCACGAGTCGAGCTGGCTTCATTTTTCTTCCACTCAGGGTCTACCTTGGCGACCGAGAGGGGAGGCAGGGCGGGTGAGGGTAACGTATGTTTTCAGTTAGGCAACAAAAACAGAAATTAACCAGGCTGTACCCTGGTATTTATATGTTATTAATTGTATTAATAATATCCTTTACCTGTTTTTCCTTATATAGCAGATGTCGTCACATGGTGGTGGAGGGCAAGGATGATGGTAACCCGTGCTACGAGCCGGCTGCCCCGGAGTCTAACGACCACGTGAACCGGCGCCATCCATGAAGAGTTAGTTTTGACTTTTGCGCAATTCAAGGTTTTCTGTCGTTTTGATGTAAAAGCGTAAAGCACATATGGGACAGGGGAGTCTTTCCAGTTCATTGCCAATGAAGTTTTTGAGTGCAGGAATTATAATTGGTTCTGAAGGTTCACACGGTTTTTGCGTTTTGACTCGGAAGGTGGAGTGGCTCTTGGTTTCAGCTGAATTGCGGTGAAGTTCTCATGACAGAAGCAATACGCCGGATCAATGGAGAAGTCCTGTACTTCGCTGTAGTTTTTCCTAGTCAGGAATTTGAGGTGGCTTTGCTTGCGATGCGAGTGGCCTGTTCTGCAAGAATTCCTGTCTCTTCAAGGAGCTTGATGATAGTAGCCACCCGTGTAGGTGTAGAGTGGGTGTGTTGGTGAAATAGAGTCCCTTTCTTTGTGAAAGCAGATCTGGAAGTTCTGGAGGACTTCTTGGAAGGTCGATTAGGAGGTTTAGAAGTTGAGGGAACCACGGTGCTGATGGCCAGTTTGGTGCTACTGGCAAGGAAATTTCCCGAGTTGTTTTGATCTTTTGGAGGACTCAGTTGAGTTCTGGGGCTGGGGTTTTATACACAATACCGGAAGTAGGCACGGACGCCGAGGATAGCTGCGGGGGTCTGATTGGCCGAGGGCCTCGAGAACTCAAATGACACCAGCCTTATATGTGGCTAACAAATGCTGACTTCGCTTCGCCCTGTCAATCGGCGTTAACTCCACCCCAATCGCTATTCCATCCATTTTTTTTTTT
>JAHWFP010259153.1:14651-26999 GCA_023313725.1 Lithobius niger | reverse complement strand
AGAGTTTGGGGCTTTATGCCCGAAAAGAACAAGGATAAAATGAAAATACAAAAATACAGAGTTCAGTAATGGCGGCCATGTTGAAGGTGCGATGTGGTTTTGGGGTGATCTTCAAACGTGAATTACTGGTGCTTCCTGGTGGAAAGTCCGGATTTGCGCTTCCCCAAGCATCTTGTATTTGGGCAAGCTATAGATGTTGAAAATTTGGAATGATTCTGTCCATTAACAAAAAAACGGCCAGATGTGCCTCGGCGAGGCATTTTGGATGCCTCAAGAAAAAAATTTCAATTTTCTTGAAAAACAGGCGTTTTTCGGTGGCGCTCGTTTACAAAACCAACAACCTTCTAAACAGGGCTATCCTTTTTCTCCCAGGGGTTCGTATAAAACTTAAAGAAGGGCCAACCGGGAACAAGTTGCAACCCCCGTAGAATACTCCTAATGAATATTATTAAACGTGTCGTACAATCTTTGTAATTATCCTTCCACAGAGGAAGGCGTTGATAATGACAAAAAGAGCAAGCATTGGCACTTAAAATTTAGGTGTGAAGTCCAAAACAGGGATTAACTGGAAGTTGCTTAAGGATGGGCTTCCAACAGACCAAAAATGTCAAAATAGAGACACAAATTAATTTTCAGTCAACCTTTACTGAAAACAAAATGTTTGAACAACTTTACTGTTTAAACAAAATACCGGCTAAGTGTGTCGGCATTGACATGTTTCTTTCTAGGTTTATAACAAACTGTATAGTCGTAGTCTTGTAGGGTAAGGCTCCACCTAAGCAATCTGGGATTTTTGCCAGACATTTTCTTGAGCCAATGTAACGGGTTATGATCTGATTCGATGACAAATTTTGTCCCATAAATGTAAAGCCGTAACTTAGCAACAGACCAGATCAAACACGCACTCTTTTTCAGTCGTGCCATAATTCTGCTCCCTAGCTGTAAGTTTGCGTGAAACGTACAAACAAGGATGTTCGTCTTCATGCAACACTTGGGACAAAACGCAGCCCATGCCACGCTCGGAACAGTCGCACTGTAAAATAAAAGTTTGACTGAAGTCGGGAGCTCTTAGGACTGGAAACGTCACTAAGGCAGTTTTCAAAGAGTCAAACGCAGTTTGTTTGGACTCATCCCACAAAACGGGATCAGGAGCGTCCTTTTTCAAGGGGTCTGTGAGACAAGCACAGATTTCTGAATAGTGGTTAATATATCTTTGATAATAACCAACGAGGCCTAGAAAGGAACGGACATCTTTCTTGGTTTGGGGGCGTGCGAACTTTTGCACGGCAAGGACCTTAACCTCAGAGGGCGTGCGGGATCCATTACCAACCTCGTGACCTAAGAAGGTGGCTTTGCTGCAAGCAACCTTCGACTTCTTTGCATTCACAGTAAGCCCGGCTTTCTTGACAGCAGTGAGAAAATTCAAGACATTATCGAGATGCTGTGGCCAGGTTTCAGCACCAACAGCAGTGTCATCCTGAAAAGGGGTGACGTACTCCTCCATGCCACGAGTGACATTATCCATTAGCTTCTGGAAGCAAAATGGGGCGTTCTTCATTCCCATATTCATCATTAGGGGAGAAAATTTCCCTATGGGAGTAGTGATAGTGGCAGCCAAGGAAGCTTGGGGCGTTAAACGCACTTGCCAAAATCCACGATTCAAATCAAATATAGAAATGAACTTCCACTTAGCGGCACGTTCGATGCATTCCTCAATATTAGGAATGGGGTAATCCTTGGTGACTGTGTTATTGTTGAGCTCGCGGTAGTCAGCTACTGGGCGAGGACTAGCATCTTCCTTTTGAACAATTATCATAGGAGAGCCGTGGGGAGAATCAGTTTCAACAATAAGACCGAGATTGAGCATATGCTGTATCTCTGTAACAATTAGATCTCGCTCGTATTTCACGTGGCGATAATACTTGCAAGGCTTGACTTGAGAGTCAACAAGTTCAACGTCGTGTACAACAAGGTCAGTTTGACCTGGCAGAGTCGAAAAAACTCCATCTACTTTGTCAAAGACATTCAGTAGTTCAATCTTCTGCGATTCGGTTAAATCGCCGATCTTCTTAAAGAGAGACATGGCTTCTTTAGAAGTGAGGTGGCCATCACCAGGCTGGCCTGTCCAGACATGGTCCTTGTGATACAAATCACGTTCGTCAGAGAGAGTGAAATTACTGGCACCTTCCCTAGGCAGATAGGGCTTCAAAAGGTTTACATGATACACGGTTTCTTTTTGCAAACCAAACGACTTTTTAATGAGGTAGTTGGTATCAGATAACCGTTTCAAGACTTCGCAAGGGCCATCCCAATAAATCTCTAATTTATTGGCTCTAGCTGGCTTTAGTACTAAGACCTTATCACCAACTTTGAACTTCCGTTTAACTGCCTTAATGTCATAGTAAGATTTGTTTTTTACTTGACTTTTTACAATATTCTCAAGTGAGAGTTCCCGTGAGTACTTGAATCTTTGAAGCAAGTCCAAGATGTACTCCAGGACGGATGGATGAACGTCTGGCTCGATCCATTGGCTTTTTACAAGCTCCAGTGGGCCTTTGAGGTTACGTCCGTAGACTAACTCGGCTGGAGTAAAGCCTGTGCTCTCATGTGGATCAGTTCTCAGGGCAAACATGGCGCCCGGAAGGCACCGTTCCCAATCATGGGGATGCTCGTGACAAACAGCTCGCAGCACTGCCTTGAGCGTACGGTGGAAGCGTTCCACGCTGTTACTCTGTGGATGGTTCACACTAGAGTTCACACACTTAATGCCACATTTTTCAAGAAATAAAGTTGTGAGTTCGGAAATGAAGCATGAGCCCAGGTCGGATTGGAGCTCGCTCGGGTACCTAGCCGGGAAAAAAATTACCAGGAGTGCATCAACAACACTCTGACTGTTAGCCTCTTTGAGGGGAACAGCCTCAGGGAATTTTGTTGCGGGGTCAAGCAGTGATAATATGTACTTGTAACCGGCCTTACTAGTAGGCCTGATGGGTCCAACAATATCAACAATGTATCTATTGAAGGGCTCACCGTCCATGGGCACTAGCACCATGGGAGCAACAAATTTTTGCCCTGTTTTGCCATTTTTCTGGCAAGTCCAACAAGTCAAGACGTAGTTTTCAATATCTGTGAAACAGTGGGGCCAATAGAAGTTGGATAACGCTCTGTCCTTTGTTTTGGACCGGCCTAAATGCCCAGCCAAGGCATTTGCGTGAGCAGTGTCTAACACAAAACTTCTACACTCTTTAGGAAGCACTAACTGGTTCTTAATTACCGGCTTACCTAAAGGTCGAAAAGGTCTACGATAAAGCAACCCTTTTTCGATGAAGAACTGTTTGTTCTCATCTTGCTGCTCGATGGGAATCTCGGCAGTCTTCCAGCAAGTTTGTAAAGTTGGGCAATTTAATTGCAACTTAGCAAATTCGGTTTTGTCAATGTTTAACAGCTCAGAGAATTGATCTGTTTGGGGGCCAAGAATGGCGTCGTCCAAACTCTCAGGTTTAGGGCTAACAAAACCTTGTGTAGTTTCAGGGGGGAGGACTACACGTTGTTCAGAATTATTATCTGAGTCGTTTTCACTTTCAGAGTCGATCTCACGATAATTTGGTTTCGGGAGCTGTTGGTCCACACGAGTCGGTGAACGGGTTACAGCGTTACAATACTGGGGTAACGATTTCAAACCTTTTTCCTCCAGAATAGTCTGGGAGGGAACACCCAAAAGCATTTGGAAATGTTTTCCCATGTGGTCCGAGACCAAAGCCTGTGTTTTTAAAGGCCCGTACGGGGTTTGAACTTCGATTATGGCAATTGCATGAGCGGTAGTTTGCTCAGTAAGAGCGTTGGAACAATGGGTGTATTCACCCGTGAATTGATCCGGACGTACAAGTTTTCGGTCAATTACATCATGAGTAGACCCTGTGTATCTCAACACCAAACATTTATTTCCATTCACGGACCATTCGTGGATATGCTTGGATAAAACGATTTCGGGAGGATTGTTGCTCACGAAATTACCCTTAGCTGCTGCAGCTGCATCAGCTTGTTCTTGGGCAATACGTAAACGACATTCGAATCGCCTGTGGCCGGCTCTTTTACAAAAGAAGCACGTGCCATCGTTGGTCCTAGGCGCTCTTGGCCTATCAAACTCACGGCTGGAAGAGCCGTAGTTGTTGCTGGCCGAATCCCCACTAGTGGAGTCCGGTAAGGGCGCTGCAGTACCGGCCGGTTTAGCTGCAGTCTGATAACTCCTGTTACCACCCCGGTTGTTAGAAGATGCTTTAGAAGCATTACTAGACGGCTGAACACTAAGTTGTGTCTTGTTCGTTTTCAAAGAAACGTCCGCAGCAATTTGTTTATTGCGTGTCGTAAACTTGTCACAGAGTTTGGCTGCCTCGGCAAGAGTGCCGGTTTTGATTTGGTCGGGAAGCCATTTGCGTAAAGCAACTGGGCAGGCTTTCGTGAACTGTTCTAGTAAAATTAAATTCACTAGTTGGTCATAGCTTTTATTTACTTTAGCTAGTGAGACCCAACGGGAAAACAAGGTTTCTAGATTGAAAGCATAATCGTGAAATAATTGATCTGGCAATTTTTCTAGGGAACGAAACTGGGATTGCACCGACTCTTTAGTTTGTACAAACCTGTCAAGAAATTTAGTCTTAACGATCTCATAATCATGCATGTCAGCATCTTGGAGCTGGTCACACACTTGAATTAATACTGAACCTAAAAGAGGTTGTAAGCCTACCACCCATTCCTCTTTGGGAATTTTCTGTATTAACATAGTTCTCTCATAAATTTTAAGGAAACTTAATTTCTGAGTCGGACGTCCATCTATTCACTAAACGTACAACATCGGCAAATTTGCCGGGTTTGCTTACTGGAATTCTAGCTGAGGTAGGGGTTGCTGTACCACTTGTGTGGCCAGAACTAACACTACGATTAGCAGCATTTAGCCTAGCTAATTCTATCTGCTTGTCGAGCTTTTGTAGCTCTTGAGCGCTAGAGCGTTCTCTAGTTTGCGCTTCTTGCTGCTTTAATTGAGCGTCACGGTCACGTATTTGTGCTTCTTGATCAATTAATGCAAGCTCGTGGGCCCTGCGTTTATCCGCATCGGCAATTTTTAAAACTTCTAACTTTAATTCTTAGGCTTTTAAAAACAGCTCATTTTCTTTAAGAGCTATTTCTTTTTTAGCTTGAAGTCTCTCCTTTGCATGGCACTTTCTAGCGTGTCAGCAAGTTTAGTTAAAGAAACTTTGTTATCGTCAACTGCATCACGTAAAATTTTAAGTGATATTTGTTTAGAGTCACTTACTGCTAAACCTAAGTCCAAACATGCTTTCTTAAGCTCTTTGTTTTTAAGACCATCTACAATTTCGTCGAAAGTAGCCATTTCGGGAAATTTTAACCTTACGTTCAAAAATACAGCTTGTATAAATGAAATACGGAATTAAACTTCAAGTTAAGACTGAGCACGAATTTAAACGCTTCTCATCCTAATCCAGTAAGCTTTAGGAATGGAAAACACTTTTTAACGACCCCTAGCTTTGGTGTATAAATAATTAAAATACATAAATGCTTCTAACTACAACACTAGCCTTGGCAGGCCAAAGCATATCCTATGCACACTTACCCAGAAAACACAATCACTGTGCGGTCTGTCTATCCACGTCAGGCCAATCGTCCCACCGTCGATTGACGATACAGATTCCACGGGCGTCGTACTAGAACGTCTCTGGATCTGGTTCACTGCGGCGATGGTTGTCTCATCTGCGGGCAGTCTTCAGTGCGGGAGCACCGCGTCCTTCTTGGCCGGTTTCTCCTCACTGGTTACGGGTTGATGCAGGCAGGGGATGCGGGCACCTCGGCTGGGCAGGCGTACACCCGGTGAAGCTGCGTCTCCAGTCGTCTGGCTCCAGGAACGGCGTTGTCACTGGGGCGTGGAAAGCATTGATTTGTAACGGCAATGCAGGCGTCTTTTTCGGGGGAATATAGTAACTGAGTCCCGGACATCTTTTTCTTGCAACTTACGTCCAAGTTGCGGCTTGACAGATTGAAGAGTTGTTCATCTGTAGTAGCATGGCAGGGGGGAAACGCTTGACGGAACAGCACCTGTTCATCCCACCACTGCCACCAGATTGTAGCGGCCAAAGCTACGATCCTCTAGGTGCTTGTAGCCTCGCCGACATCCATGTGGTTTTGTCCTTTATATTACTAGTTGCGGTGGCAGTTTTTACTTTTCAGGAAACAGCACACATGTACTACTGGCCCAGTATGGGTAACAGAGAGTCATTGGTCCTAACTGTAGGCTAACTAGTCAACTTTAAAGGGGGGGTATTTGCTGCCACCAGGTGGGTGGTTAATTGCAGTCCTGACTTTAAGTAATAAGTGATTTTCTTAATTAAGTAAGTCTAGCAATTAATCGTACTAGTAAACAACTGACGTTTCACAAACTCTTGGTTTATTAAATGACAGGCAAATATAAAAAGCAAGTATTTACATTTCAACTAGCATCAACAAGAAAGCTTTTAAATTAAAGCAACACGAGATTTACATTAAATCTGACAAGAATTTACATTAAATTCAGTTTCAACCTTTACATGTTATGTGCAAAGAATAACAATTTCGACAAGAAAAAGTTCTGCCAGGAACTCGCAAGAACCTGTTATTAAGTGCAAACCGCGGGAATTACACAAAATACTACCAGACTATGTTTTCTAAGTGTGACTTAGAATCAAATCTGCCATTTAGAATTTGTCACTTTAAGTTAACAAAAACTTTGCCAATCAACGAAAACACTTACATGAGTTTGGGCAACTAGCCATCGAAGGCACTGCTTCTGCAAACCTAATTGGTTTAAGTGATCTATTTAGTGTTTGAGTAAGTTCATACTAAAAACACGGAAAAAAAGCTGGTTTTTAGAAAGGGACCGTGAACCCTGACGTTATGGGGGTGGGGGGTCACTAATGCCGATCATGGTACCACCTCCATAAATTCTTAAAGCTTAAGGTTAGATATTAAGTTTAGAACTATAATTTTGAATGGGGTTTCCAAAAGTTAAACTTTTTAAGCTAATACTAGTTATACGAACCAACTACCTTTGCCCGGCATGGCAACATTCGGACGGGACATCTCCTATACCGACTGGCGTAGTCACCTCTGGCTTTGAGATCTGCTGAGCGTGTGCTAACGAATGCCTCCTGGGGCTGGGGTTATATACACATTACCGGAAGTTGGCGCGGACGCCGAGGATAGCTACGGAGGTCTGATTGGCTGAGGGCCTTGAGAACAATAGAAAACTCGGCAGCGCAAAGGATTTTTCGCTTGGCGCCGTTTGAAGGAATAACTATGGACTGCGTGATAAAGAGAGGCCGGTAGAGTTAAACTCATTGTTTGGAACGTGAATAAGGCCTTTAATTACTACGGATGGTTTTCTTATTTGACCAAGATGT
Source organism: Lithobius niger (assembly GCA_023313725.1). NCBI lineage: Eukaryota > Metazoa > Arthropoda > Chilopoda > Lithobiomorpha > Lithobiidae > Lithobius > Lithobius niger. The sequence continues at coordinate 19,551 of JAHWFP010259153.1, read as the reverse complement.
TAAGCATCGCGACTATTGAAGGAATGATCTCAATAAATTCGATTATTAACATTGGGGAGCCAGGTTTACTTTGGGAAATGGGTTGCCAAGTCGGTTTTGCTAGGAACAACTACAGGAAATTAGAAAAGACGTGTACGGGAAAATACGTAGGATAAATTGTTGCCTAAGCTCCGGTAGTTGGGATGGCAAAAGATTACGTTAAATATTTCATAAAAGCAAAGTTTAAAAGTACCAGCAAGATGCTAAAACGCATTTAAATAGTTTCAATCATTATTTGCAGCCGCAGATAATTGGTTTTGGAAGTTGGAAATTTCTGAAAAGTATTCAAGATCGTCACTGTAAATAAACTTAAGAAATATCAAAACAAAGTATCTGTACATTTATTAGGGAGGTTAAGTACCTTCGTAGAGGAAGCTCCTCCCTCTAAAACACTAAACTAATGTTTTCGGCTTTATGCCTAAGTAAAAATAAAAGCAAATACAAATTTATACAAGTGGCGAAAATGGCGTTTCGTGCGCTACGGTGATTTTACCGCATCAGTTTCGGGCGTTTTTCTTAAGGATGCTGTGAAAGTTCTAGAAGGAATTTTCGTGTTCTGTTTGCGGGGAAAAACAGATAAAGTTCATGGCTATTAAGAGCTGTTTAGATGAGACGGATTGGTCCATTTTCTTGTAAGATACAGGCGTTTGAATTTCGGGGTTTTTCACGGCTGGGGTGCCGAAAAAAAAAAGTGTTCGTTGCCGTAAACGAAGTTTTACCCTCAGGTTTTTGATGGTTTGAGGCGAGGTCTCCTCTCAAATCTAGTGAAGAACAGGCCTTCTTTACAGTTCCTTATTGGGTTGACGTCGTCTTGTTTGTTTAGACGTTTGATTGTGTGTCTACACGGTGGATTATGTGTTTTGTTTTCTGCTTTTGTGCTTGTGTTGCATGTTCGGCTTGCTGCGTTGTTGATTTTTGGTTTGCTTCTTTGCATGGTAGCTTGCTTGCTTGTAAACTTGCTTTTGCCTGATTGTTCGCTGGTTTTCTTGCCTGTTGTTAGTTTGTTTTGTTTTGTTCTTTCCATTCATGCGTGTTTGCATGTGTGCCTCTTGTTGATTGTTTGAAACTTTACTAATGACGTATCTTGGCCAATGGGACGGGATGACGACTTGACTTTGAATTCTTGCATGAGTAGTGGGTCATCGTAGGGACAAGCTGTCGTAGACAAGCTGTCCAATTCTTGGCTTTTAACCTTGAGTTTTTAGTCATTGCGTGAGTGTGAGTCATGAATGAGACGAGGCGACGATGATCGTCTTGATTTTCCGGTTGTGAAGACGAGCTGCCCTCCATAATTGTTGGGGTTTTGGTTTCGAACGTTTGAAAACTTTACTCATAACAAGGAGGGCGATAAGACGGCAGATGTCTTGACTTTAAATTCATATGTGAGAAGTGGATGATGGACGAAACAAGTTGTCGTAGACAGGCTGTCTGATTTTTGGCTTCAGTTCCTTGAAAATGCAGTCATAACGTGAATGTGAGTTCCAAATGAGACGAGGCGGTGACGGCCATTTTGACTCTTTATATGAGGATGATATTCAAGGATAGGCCGTTATACTTGGCTTCTTTTGCTTGCTTGGTTGATTGCGTGTTTGTTTCTTTACATGGTTGCTTGTTATCTTGGTTGTTTGCATGTTTGTTTGCCTGTCAGATTACTTGCTTGCTTGTTTTCTTGTATGTTTGGTTGGTTGTAAGTTTGTTTACTTGATTGTCTTGTTTTTTCTTTTGCTGTGAAGGCTTTAGACATTGCTTGAGTATTAGTCTTGTGTTATTCAAAGTGCAGATTGTCTTGCTGTTCGTGATGTTAGCCTGACATGTGTGTTCCGGATCAGATCAGTTGATTGAGACCTGCTGTCTAAGCTGAGGCTTATGTAGCGGCGGACGCTACGACGGCTGAGGTGCTTGTAGCGCCCCCGACATCCTTGGTTGACGAGTACTTCTTTGTATCAGGTTACGTGGTTATTTCGACTTTTTACGAGAATAAACACAGCATGGGCTACAGTCCCGGCTTGGGGGATGGAGCGTCGGTGTCCTATTCTAGGCCTAACATTAATACTTCCGGTAATACACTGCCACCAACAGTGGATTATTTAACTGTTAAAACGAAGTATAAAGCTAAAATGGGCTACATAATAATTTACACTCAAAAACAATTAATCTCACTAGGGAACGAACCTGAGGTTTAAAAACTCTTAGTTTTTATTTTAAAACATCAGAATGAAAAAATAAACACTTTACATTTGGAGTTCACTAGTTCGAGTCTTTGCAAGTTTGCAAAAACAAATAAATCAAGAATTTACATTAGAAATTCACTTGGATATAAGAACAACGATTTTTGTTCTTAAACACTTAATTTAGACAAGAAAAAGCATCTTTATCTTGGGTTCCTATCCAGGAATACCAAGCAAGCTGAACCGCGTCCGCTAAGTTGCAACTATATTTGACAACTGTAGTTTTCAAGTCGTCCCACAGTTATTTTTTCCTCGCGAGGATCAAACCGTCCCTTTGTTTACATTTAAAAAATGAACAAAGTAAGAAACTGGCTTTTTAGAAAGAGATGCCTACTCTAACATTATGGTGGTAATGTAAACGCGGTCTCGTATCAAACACTCGTGGTGAGGACACCTCAACACCACCGAAGAAAAAACCTGAGGGCAGCATTCTTCCACACCAGAAGAAGATCATCTATATGGCGATCCCCCTTTAAAAATGTAAATATTGTACATTATTCCTTTAGGCATAAAGCCGAAACACTTTTTCCAGCTGTTATGTTGTAGATGTTAAACACACGATATTTTTTATTTGTACCAGGTGACGACTTTGTTTATTTATGAAAATGTCCGATGTTCAAACCAGTTTAAAAACGAACCTAAACTGCGATATAGCTCTTTAAAAACTAGCTGGAACATTTAATCTTTTGATTTGTGCACTTAATGCATTTTGGTAAATTTAACTTCTTGCCATGAACCCTACCGGAGCTCCAATGTTTATGTTTGTATATTTTTACAGACCCAGTGTATATTATTATGTCTATTTTTTATAGCATCTCCTTCCAAACTCCGACCGTAGCAAACCTCTAAAACGAAAGCAAACTAGCTTTCCTTTGTTAAAAACCTGCATTATAAATAGCAGTTTCATTCCCAAAGTCAAATAATTATTCTGTGCATTACACTTCGTTTCCCACCCCCCCTCCTTCAATAGTTGCGATGCATACCATCGTAGTTTATTTAATAGGCCTAAAAATCACGTTGTTATGAGTTGAAAACTCATTTGCACTTTCAAAAACAGGCCTCTAACGTTTCCAAGTCGGCAATTCTCTTTATCAATTCAACCTCCACAATTCCCCATCCATTCAGAGCGTTCAGCTACCCTAGCCGTCCGCGCTGCCACACCAACTTCCGGTAGTGACAGCTCGGCCGATTTGGGTCAGTCTCTCCTCCTCCAGATGTCAGCCTCCTCTTCCCTGCTCACCCCCTCCGCAGCTATCCTCGGCGTCCGCGCCAACTTCCGGTAATGAGTATATAACCCATGCCCCAGAGAAAATCCTTAGCACAGCTCAGGAAACTCAAAGCTAGAGGTCGCTACGCCGGTCGGGCGTGGAGATGCCGCGGTCCGATTGTTGCCATGCCGGGCAAAGGTAGTGGTTCGTATTTCAACTTAGTTTAACTTTAAAAGTTTATTTTTTGGACTCTATTCAAAATTTATACTTTAATTTTAAACTTAACCTCGTAGCTTTAGTAGTTAATTTTATGGTGCGTCAAGCCGAACGGCATTTCGGACGTTGGCGGCCGTAATTTAAGGGTTCACAGTCCCTTACTAAAAGCCAGCTTTTTTTTATGTTTTTTTAAACGCAGTTTAAAGTAAACAAGGACGGTTTGATCTTCATGGAAGGTTGCATTGATTAAACGCTCGGATCGACTTTATATGTAGCCGAAGCTTCTATAATTTAAGGAGTTGACTTATCAACAGCAGCTCTAGGAGGTTTAATGCTTAGCGTATACACTTAGAAAAATAACTGTAAAACAGGTCTACTATTACTACACAGCCGAAGTTGTTCGTAATTTAGAGGGCGCTTTTGCGAAATCCCCTTGTGCCTAAGAAAATCACTCTTTCTATTTGAAATTGTTTTAAGTGAACATAGTAACTGTTCAAGTTGAATTTAATGTAAATTCCCCCTTTATTTATGAACTAATTCAGTTGTAAATTTGCCAAATGTAAATGTAAAGTGCGGTATATTTTTTTGACATGTTTGTTTAAAAATAAAATCAGGAGTTTAAAACCCAGTTGGTTTATTCGTCCGTCGTTCGCTAGAAGTTAGTATTTAAGACAATTCTCTTCCAATTTAACTTAGCTAGCCTAATTCACACCTTGGTGGCAGCGTTACCACTTATTATTACTAGTTAGCCTACGTGATTAGGACATTGTAGCTCCATTCCTTACACCGGAACTGTAGCAGTTGTGCTTGTTTGAACCAAAAAGTACCAAAAGTAATAGTAAGGAAGATCCAGTTACACCAGGCGACCGGTGATGCTACAAGCACCTACCCCGTCGTAGCATCCGCCGTAACAAATGGTGGCAGCGGTGGGATGAACAGATGCTGTTCCTTCAAGCGTTTCCCCCCTGCCATACTACTATGCCATTTGTGTTGAACAATCCTTCAATAAAGACGTCCGTGTCTCAGACACTATAGTCACAGAAGCAGATGGCCGCATTGTAGCTAAAATCAATGCCGAAAAAGCCTTGCCGTCACTATCAAGACAAATCCCGATGTCCGCACTGCCGACAACAACAGTGCCCGTCATCAGCGCCCGCAACTAAGCCGTTCCGGAGCCCCCCCCCCATCTATTTGTTGCAAACCGCGGGA
>JAHWFP010259153.1:0-14551 GCA_023313725.1 Lithobius niger | reverse complement strand
ATCTATTTGTTGCAAACCGCGGGAATTACACACAATAGTCAAGACTATGTTTCTTAAGTCCGACCTAAGATCAAATCTTCAAATCTGTAGATCCTTAGTATCTAGGGAAGCACCCGGAAAATACGTCGTCTAAATGCAGATTTAGTGTTTAGATTAAGGAAAAAAAGCTGGTTTTTAGAAAGGGACCGTGAACCCTGACGTTATGGCGATGGGGGCCTAGAATGCCGACTATGGCTCCACCTCCATAATTCCCTCAAAGCTAAGGTTAGGTTAAGTTTAAAACTAAAATTTCGAATGGGGTTTCCAAAACTAAATTTTCTAAACTAACACTAGTCTAATACGAACCAACTACCTTTGCCCGGCATGGCAACATTCGGACGGGATATCTCCTATACCGACTGGCGTAGTCACCTCTGGCTTTGAGGATGAGCGTGTGCTATTAAGAGCTGTTTAGATGAGACGGATTGGTCCATTTTCTTGGAAGATACAGGCGTTTGAATTTCGGGGTTTTTCACGGCCGAGGCACCGAAAAAAAAAAGTGTTCGTTGCCGTAAACGAAGTTTTCCCTCAGGTTGTTGATAGTTTGACTTGAGGTATCCTCTCAAATCGGGTGAAGAACTAAGGCCTTCTTTACAAAAGTATGTGATCAAATGTCGATCCTAGAAATGCATGATTATGAACTAGTCAAAATCAGGTTACTGGAAAGGTTTGTGCAAACGAAGGAAGCCGTACAAGCCCAGTTTCGTTCACTCGAACGTGGCCCCGAACAATTGTTCCATGAACATGCGTTCGCTCTAGAAACCCTATTTTCAAGATGGGTGTCCCCAGCTGAAGTGAATAGCAGCTATGACAAGTTAGCTAATTTAGTTATGCTTGAGCAGTTTACAAAATCATGTCCCATTGCTTTACGCAAGTGGTTGCCGGACCAGATAAAAACTGGAACGCTACACGAAGCAGCCAAACTCTGTGATGAGTTCACAACCAGAAATAAACAGATTTCTGCGGACATGGCCCCTAAAACAGGGAAGGCACAACCTAGTGCGTCGTCGTCTGGACAAGCTTCAAAAGCTTCCTCCAATTTCCGAAGTGGCCACCGAGCCTCTTCCACTGCAGCTAAACCTGCCGGTACTGCAGCATCTTCTGCCGATCCGAGTATAGGAGACTCGGCCAGCAACCACTACTCCAACCGTGAGTTTGACAGGCCTAGAAGGCCTAAGTTTGAAGGTACTTGTTTTTTTTGTAACAAAACCGGACACAAGAAATCCAAATGTCGTTTTCGTATTGCTCAAGCGGGAAACCCAGCCTCTAACGCAGAGTGTAACTTTGTTAGCAATAATCCTCCCGAATTGGTTCTTTCTAAGCACATTCACGAATGCACAGTGAATGGAGCAAAATGTCTGGTCTTAAGAGACACAGGCTCAAAACACGATGTCATTGCAAGGGATTTTGTAAAGCCCGAGCAGTTCACGGGTGAATATACCCATTGTCACAACGCTCTCTCAGAGCAGACGACAGCTCACTCAATTGCCGTGATTGAAGTTTTAACGCCCTACGGTAAAATCCAATCCGAGGCCCTCGTTTCGGATCACGTTGGTCCACATTTCCAAATGCTTTTGGGTATGCCCTCTCAAACAGTGTTAGAAGAAAAAGGTTAAAGACCCTCCCCCCTTACTCTAACGCCATCACTCGTTCCCAAACTCGTGCGGAACAGCAGCTCCCGATATCTAAACCCAAATATCGTGAGGTCGAATTTGAGAGTGAAGACGACTCAGATAGTGATTCTATTTCTAGTGTAGTTTCCTCTTCACAGGAAGGTTTTGTTTCACCTAAGGTTGGTAGCTTAGATTCAGCTATTTTAGGTCCACAGTCAGATCAGTTAAATAAATTACTGAGTGTTGACAAACCCGAATTTGCCAAGTTGCAGTTAGACTGCCCAACTTTAAAACCATGTTGGCAAACTGCTGAGCTCCCACTGGACCAGCAGGATGAAAACAAGCAGTTTTTCATCGAGAAAGGATTGCTTTTCCGTAAGCCCTTTCAGCCTTTAGGAAGACCGTCAATCAAGAAACAACTAGTGCTTCCTAAAGAGTATAGAAATCTAGTCTTAAACACCGCGCATGCAAATGCATGGGCTGAGCATCTAGGCCGATCCAAAACAAAGGATAGAGTGTTGACTAATTTTTACTGGCCACATTGTTTTACAGACATTGACAATTTTGTATCCACATGTTTGACCTGCCAGAAAAATGGTAAATCTGGTCAGAAGTTTGTTGCCCCTATGGTGCTAGTGCCCATGGATGACGAGCCGTTCAACCGATACGTAATCGATATTGTAGGCCCCATCAAGCCTGCTAGTAAGGCTGGTTATAAGTATATCTTGTCTTTACTTGAACCGGCAACAAAGTTTCCCGAGGCCGTGCCCCTTAAAGAGGCCAACAGCCAGAGCGTTGTAGATGCGCTCCTCCTTGTGTTTTCTGGGTTAGGCTTTCCAGCCGAACTTCAAAGCGACCTAGGCTCTTGTTTCAAATCGGAACTTACAACTCTTTTCTTAGAAAAGTGCGGTATAAAGTGTGTTAACTCCAGTGTAAACCACCCGCAATCTAACAGCGTGGAACGTTTCCACAGGACACTCAAAGCGGTGCTGAGAGCTGTCTGTTATGAGCATCCCCACGATTGGGAGAGGTGCATGCCAGGAGCAATGTTTGCCCTGAGAACTGCACCACATGAGAGAACTGGCTTCACTCCAGCCGAGTTAGTCTACGGACGCAACCTCAAAGGCCCACTGGAGTTGGTGAAAAGCCATTGGATTGAACCAGACGTTCACCCCTCAGTGTTAGAATACATCTTGGACTTGCTCCAGAGATTCCAGTATTCTCGTGAACTCTCTCAGGAGAGCATCACTCACAGTCAACAAAAAAATAAATCATACTATGACATCAAGGCAGTTGAGCGTAGGTTCAAAGTTGGTGATAGGGTTCTAGTCCTTAAGCCAGCACGCACCAATAAGTTAAACATTTATTGGGATGGACCCTGTGAAGTTTTGAAACGATTATCAGATACTTATTATCTTGTAAAAAAATCGTTTGGTTTACAAAAAGAAACCATATATCATGTAAACCTTCTCAAGCCCTATCTGCCTAGGGAGGGGTCTAGTAATCATTCCTACAATGAAGATCGTGAACTTCCTCACACCGACCATGTTTGGACAGGTCAGCCTGGAGATGGCCACCTTACTGCTAAGGCCGCCATGAGTCTTTTTAAAAAGACAGGCAACTTAACTGAGTTGCAGAAGAACGACCTCCTTGAGGTATTCGAAAAAGTAGACAGTGTTTTTTCTACTTTGCCAGGACGCACTGATCTTGTCACACACGACGTTGAATTAGTCGATTCCAAAGTCAAACCATGTAAGTATTATCGCCACGCGAAATTCGAAAGGGATTTGATAATCACTGAAATCAAGCGTATGCTTGACTTGGGCTTAATCGTTGAAACCGATTCCCCACATGGTTCACCCATGATCATCGTTCAAAAAGAAGACGCCAGCCCACGTCCTGTAGCTGACTACAGAGAGCTGAACAACAATACGGTAACCAAAGATTACCCAATTCCCAACATTGAGGAATGTATTGAGCGTGCAGCTAAGTGGAAGTTTATCTCTATTTTTGACCTCAACCGTGGATTTTGGCAAGTGCGCTTGACGCCACAGGCATCAATGGCCGCCACCATCACAACTCCCATTGGGAAGTTTGCTCCCCTCATGATGAACATTGGGATGAAAAACGCTCCATTCTGCTTTCAGAAGCTCATGGACTGGAAGAGTTTGTCACACCCTTCCAAGACGACACTGCTGTAGGGGCCGAAACGTAACCACAGCATCTCGAAAACATTCATAATTTCCTCTCTGCTGTCAAGAAGGCCGGATTGACGGTAAATGCCAAGAAATCGCAGGTCGCTTGCAGCAAAGCTACTTTCCTTGGCCATGAAGTTGGCAATGGATCTCGTACACCCTCTGAGGTGAAGGTCTTGGCCGTGCAATAATTCGCACGACCACAAACTAAGAAAGATGTCCGTTCCTTTCTCGGTTTGGTAGGATATTACCAAAGGTATGTATGTCCCTCACTATTCTGAAATTTGTGCCTGTCTCACAGACTCCTTGAAAAAGGATGCACCAGATCCCGTCATTTGGGATGAGTCAAAGCAAGCTGCTTTTGACACGTTGAAAAACTCCTTAGTGACATTTCCCGTTCTAAGAGCCCCCGACTTCACACAACAATTTATTTTGCAGTGTGATTGTTCAGATCGTGGTATGGGTTGTATTTTGTCACAAGTGTTCGGAGAAGATGAACACCCGTGTCTTTACGTTTCACGTAAACTGACGGCACGTGAACAAAACTATGGTACGACAGAAAAAGAATGTGCGTGTTTGATCTGGTCCGTTGCCAAATTGCGTCCCTACATCTATGGAACAAAATTTGTCATAGAATCCGATCACAACCCGTTGCACTGGCTCAAGCAAATGTCTGGCAAAAATCCCAGATTGCTTAGGTGGAGCCTAACCCTACAAGATTACGACTACGAAGTTAGATACAAACCTGGAAAGTTACACGTAAACGCTGACACTCTCAGCAGGTATTTTGTTTAAACATTAACTTGTTAAAACACGTCATTTTCAGTCCAAATTGACTGAAAATTTAATTTTTTTTTCTTTAAATTTTGTTAAGTGGTATATTGAAAGTGCAACCACACCAAAAGGAACTTTCAGCTATTTCCCGTTTCGGAACTCTACACCTAAATTTTAAGTGCCTATGTTTTACTCTTTTTGTCACTATCAACGTCTCCCTATGTGGGAGAATATTGTCAAAGACTGTAACGACACTAATTAAATATTCACTAGGAATATTCTACGGGGGTTGCAACTTGTTCCTGGTTGGCCCTTCTTAAGGTTTTTACGAAACATTTTTCCTGCAAAAAATTTGTCTGTCTCACTTCTGAGTGCAAAAGGTCAACTCTGTCGTTAAAAGGTTGCTGGTTATTATCCATAAACCTCCCAGTAATGTGTAATATGTTTAAGTTATGGGTACCATCTCGAAACCCTTCAGTGTAAACTAATTTTATGTAAAACAAGTTGTTTGGTAACCTTAAACCACTCCAGTGGTAGTCTGTTAACTTTAAATAGAGCTGATAGTTGCGCATGCGCTTATAGTACCCTCTATTCCGATCCTTATCGCAAGCTAGGTCCTGAGGAGTGCGCCCAGGGTTTTTTTTCGAGGTTTTCCCAGATAAATAAAACAACTTTCTGTGCACGGCTGACTGGTTAGAGCATTAAATGTTGCGACTATCTCATTTGAATTAACAGCTACAAAAACCCTTAAACTGTGACCCTTTATGGTCAAAATTTGCGTTTTTATTTATATAAACTTTCGTTTGCTCCAATTTTCTTTGTGGCCTGTACGACTTTTCTGCAACAAGCAGCGCGGACAGCACTAAGTTAATTTTTGCAACTAGTGTCCCTTTAAAACTTGTAATTTTTATTTACAAAAATTTCTTGAGCCACAAAAACGTCAGTCCCCCAAAAATATAAAATGGCAATTTTTATTTTTTGTAAACAGTGTATGGTATAACTTGTGGTGACGTATTTCACGGGAGATGTATTCCTCAGAAGGTGTATTCCTTGGTGCATTAATTTATGCAATTTATTTACATGGCTTGGCAGTCTTGTTCTTTGGCATGTCTTGTGTGCACTGACCTTTCTGTTATAGCACTTATTTGGAGTTCGACAGAAACCCCAAATAGAGTCCTCCGCATGGGGGCGTGTAAACGCGGTCTCGTATCAGACGCTCGTGGTGAGGACACCTCAACACCACCGAAGAAAAAACCTGAGGGCAGTATTCTTCCATACCAGAAAAAGATCGTCTATATGGCGATCCCCCTTTAAAAATGTAAATATTGTACATTATTCCTTTAGGCATAAAGCCGAAACACTTTTTCCAGCTTAGTTATGTTGTAGATGTTAAACACACGATATTTTTTATTTGTACCATTTTATGAAAAATGTCCGATGTTCAAACCAGTTTAAAAACTAACCTAAACTGCGATATAGCCCTTTAAAAACTAGCTGGAACATTTAATCTTTTGATTTGTGCACTTAATGCATTTTGGTAAATTAACTTCTTGCTATGAACCCTACCGGAGCTCCAATGTTTATGTTTGTATATTTTTACGGACCCAGTGTTTATTATTATGTCTATTTTTTATAGCATCTCCATCCAAACTCCGACCGTAGCAAACCTCTAAAACGAAAACAAACTAGCTTTCCTTCATTAAAAACCTGCATTATAAATAGCAGTTTCATTCCCAAAGTCAAATAATTATTCTGTGCATTACACTTCGTTTCCCACCCCCCCTCCTTCAATAGTTGCGATGCATAACATCGTAGTTTATTTAATAGGCCTAAAAATCACGTTGTTATGAGTTGAAAGCTCACTTGCACTTTCAAAAACAGGCCTCTAACTTTTCCAAGTCGGCAATTCTCTTTGTCAATTCAAGTAAACAAGGACGGTTTGATCTTCGTGGAAGGTTGCTTTGATTAAACGCTTGGATCGACTTTATATGTAGCCGAGGCTTCTATAATTTACGGAGTTGACTTATCAACAGCAGCTCTAGGAGGTTTAATGCTTAGCGTATACACTTAGAAAAATAACTGTAAAACAGGTCTACTATTACTACACAGCCGAGGCTGTTCGTAATTTAGAGGGCTCTTTTGCGAAATCCCCTTGTGCCTAAGAAAATCACTCGTTCTACTTGAAATTGTTTTAAGTGAACATAGTAATTGTTCAGTTCTATTTAATGTAAATTCCCCCTGTTATTTATGAACTAATTCAGTTGTAAATTTGCCAAATGTAAATGTAAAGTGCGGTATATTTTTTTGACATGTTTGTTTAAAAATAAAACCAGGAGTTTAAAACCCAGTTGGTTTATTCGTCCGTCGTTCGCTAGAAGTTAGTATTTAAGACAATTCTCTTCCAATTTAACTTAGCTAGCCTAATTCCCACCTTGGTGGCAGCGTTACCACTTACTATTACTAGTTAGCCTACGTGATTAGGACATTGTAGCTCCATTCCCTACACCGGGACTGTAGCAGTTGTGCTTGTTTGAACCAAAAAGTGCCAAAAGTAATAATAAGGAAGATCCAGTTACACCAGGCGACCGGTGATGCTACAAGCACTTACCCCGTCGTAGCATCCGCCGTTACAGTAAAGACCAGCAATGCCGATAAGGCTTACCAACCATAAAGACTCCAAGCTAGAGGTTAATTTAAGTTAGACTATAAATTTAGAATTGGGAGGTCCTAAAGATAAACTAGTTTACTTACAACCACTACCATTTTGCCCGGCATGGCAATCCCGGACGTGACATCTCCACACCCGACCGGCATGACCCTTCTAGCTTGAGAGATCTGTGAGCTGTGCTGAATGAGCTGTAGAGGGAGGGCGACTGGGGCTTTTTATCCTGGAGCAGCGGATTTTCTCTACCTAAGCGCGGACGCCGAGGAGAGCTACGGGGGTCTGATTGGTGGAGGGCCAGGAGAACAATGTGAAAGTCGGTAGAGCAAAGGGTTTTGGTGCAGAGCCGTTTGAAGGAGTAGGGAATGGTTAGAGATCGACCAAATAGAGTTTTTAACTCCTGAACTTTGGGAAATGGTCTTTGCATTGGGAAATTGATTATTGATTGAATATTTACAAATGCACATCGTGAATTGGCTCGTGTTAAAGCTTAGTACTTTGGTTTGGGTAATACATAAAGTATTACTATTAAATTTTACAAGCTTTAACTGAAAACTGCAGTGTTATACACCACATCAAGTTTTGGCTGGGGGGGGAATTGAGGATTCGAAGTTTTTAAGCACAGTTTGACTTTCGGATTGCATGGAAACAGATCTTTTATAAATATCTTTTGGTTTTTAATAGTAGAGCAAGCTAGTAGCAACATTCGGATGGGTCAGTCGGGTTTTGTAGAGAATTAAAGCAAAACATATATACACATAAATTCGTGTCCGGTGATTGCCGATGTCTGTTTATTTTGGACTAGTGGTAGCGTTTTGGGGGCAAAAGATTATTATTAAGAATGCATAAAAAGAATTAATATATTAGCTCAGAGAATGCTACAACGCATTTAAGTTTGAGTAAAATAAATAACATCAACGTTAAAGGACAGGCGACGATCGCTGTGGAAATTTTTCATAAAAGTTGCTGCAGTTCAACACAATAAAAAATATCACACTCACAAAGTTGTCTGTACAATTAAGTAGGAGGTTAAGTACCTTCGCAGAGGAAGCTCCTCCCTACAAACACTAAACTAATGTTTTCGGCTTTATGCCTAAGTGAAAATAAAAAGTAAATACAAATTTTTACAAGTGTCGAAAATGGCGTCTCGTGCGCTACGGTGATTTTACGGCTTCAGTTTCGTGCGTTTTTCTAAATGCTGTAGAATGACTTCTAGACGGAATTTTCGTGCTCTGTTTGTGGGGGGAAACAGATAAAGTTCGTGGGTATTAAGAGCTATTTAGATGAGACGGATTGGTCCATTTTCTTGGGAGATACAGGCGTTTTAATTTGGGGTATTTCCCCGGCCGAGTCGCCGAGAGAAAAAAAAATGTTCCACGGTTTTTTTTTATTTTTGGAGGTCGTGTATCCTCTCCAATCGTTTTTCAGCAAGCCGACATTACACGCCCCCACACAGAGGATTTTATTCAGGGTTCCTTAGAACTCCGAATAAAAGCTAAAAACAGAAAGGTTAGTGCACACAAGATATGCAAAAATCAAGACTGCCAAGCCATGCAATAAGTAATACAAAATAGACCCTATTAAGCATCACTTTGTGGAGATATCCATCTCAAGTTACTTTCATTCAATTTTAGAATGAGATAGACTGGGTTTCACTCATTTTAAACCAAAAATGAGATAGACCGTGGGATACTTTTACAAATAAAAATTATTACACTATTTACAAAAATATTAACTTTGCCGCTTTGTATTTTTGGAGGACTTACGTTTTTGTGGCTTAGAAAATTTTTTTATAAATTAAAAGTTACAAGTTAAGAAACACTATTTTTGCAGCCATTAACTAAATACTGTCCGCGCTGCTGGTGCAGGAAAATCGTACAAGTATTTGAAAATGGGGCAAAAGACATTTTATCAAGAAACACACTAGTATGAATAAAAGTACATAGTTAAGGTTTTTGTTTCGTTATAACAGACAAATGACTGCTCTGGTAATATGTCCCGTACGGATTCTGCCTCTGCTCAAGTCTAGTCATTTTTTTTATCTGGGATGACTGCGAAATTAACCCTCCGCTGCATTTCAATAAACCTAGCCGCTGCGATAGGGAACGGAGAATCGAATACTATGGGTACGCATAAAATGACCGGCTCTATTTACTGTTAAACTACTCCCACTAGAATGGTTTAAGGTTACCAAACAACTTGTTTACATGTTTAATTTGACACTGAAGGACTCTGAGATAAGACCCATAACTTAAACATAACAATACAACACTGGGAGGTTTTTGTGGATAATAACGCAACAATCTTTAACGACAGAGTTGACCTTTTGGACTCAGAGGTGAGACAGACAAATTTTTTGCAGGAAAAATGTTTCATAAAAACCTAAAGAAGGGCCAACCGGGAACAAGTTGCAACCCCCGCAGAATATTCCTAATGAATATTTAATTAGTGTCGTTACAATCTTTGTTAATATTCTCCCACAAAGGGAGACGTTGATAGTGACAAAAAGAGTAAAGCATAGGCACTTAAAATTTAGGTGTGAAGGCCAAAACGGGAATTAACTGGAAGTTGCTTTCTGTTATGGACGTACTTCCAACAAACCATGTACCAAAATTAAAAATGCAGTTAAAAATTTCTAACAATTTTTACTGAAACGGAACGTTTAACCATTAAATGTTAAACGAAAGTGCTGGCTTGATGCAGCAACAATCACTAGATACTGTCCAGGTTTGTCCAGTAGAATCTGAAGTTTTAAAATTAAAATTTCAACAAATACTATTTTAGGTTTGGTTGCTCCTAGGTGGAGCCACGGTTGTAGCGATAAACTACTCATTGTTTAAAGAAAACATGCACGGGAAATTTACTTTTTTAGATTTCCGGTTTACTGGCAACAAGAAAAAAAACTCTAATTTAGAGAAAAAAATTACATTAGGTTTTACAACCTCTGTTTCACTGTAAAGACCTATTCAGTGCTAGAGCCATAATAAATGCACTTATTTCCACCCTAGACTGAGATAGAATCCACACCAAAACATCGGTCCTACTTTTAACAAAAAAAAGGACTGGGAAAAACTATGTTTAAGTTTTTGTATTTGCTTAACCCACTGGTTTTAATTTAGATTAAAATCCAGCAATTTAACTTTACAAAACTCTGGGAAAAAATCAAAGCATATGGGGGGAACACTTTTACTGCCGACCTTTAAATTGGTAGGTTTACTTAGATTGGGGGAAGTTAACTCACGTAACTTAATCCATTCGTCAAAGCTAAATTCGCTAATTCCGGGTTTATTTGACATGTCCAAACTATGGTGAACATCATTAACTGATAAACTTCGTTTTATCGCTTTTAAATAAGGCTTGCTTAAGGCATCTTTCGATCCTAACCTAGGCAAACAATGATGGCGTCTAGGAGACAGGGGGATGGGTTTATTTACAGGTTTAGGCGGACTCCTCCCATCTGCACAGGAGAGCTTAACAACATTTGGTTGCGAAGCAATTAACTCATTATCGCCTACTTGACCCTTGACCAATCCCGTGGGGATGATCGGGTGGTTGCCCTGAGACCTTCGTTTGCTTGGTTGGGGCCGTCCCTGACTGGGGGAGTAGCCACTTCGATTGGCGGGGGAGATAAATCACGGGGCGTGACAGTTACCTCGAGTTTTTTGTTTAGCAATTCTATTCCATGAATTCCTAACACTACGCCGAAGGGGATTTCCGCGCTTTAGAAACACAAGCTACGGTTTTTAGTTTAGCACCATTATCTAGTTTTACACACAGGGTAACTTGTTCTAACTCCACGATTACGTCCGTTAATGCTGTTTGACATTTAACCTTTTGCTTTAAACGTGGCCATTTCCTGGCGAGCTTGGCGCTAACCAGCGAAACTGAACTTCCGGAGTCGCATAAAATTTTTATTTTATGTTTACCTACGTTAGCTTCTAGTGCGCTAGACTTAAGGATTTCCTTAGCATCTTTCCCGGCTGGAAAACATGCATTAGCTTGCTGTGGTTTCGAGTTAAATTCGGGGCATTGACTACGAAAATGTTGGGTAGAATTACACACGTAGCAGCGTTTAACTATCTTGATTTAGGTTAGTTTTTACACTAGCACTATCGTTTATGGCAGGGTCCCCACCTGGGTTATCTGCGTTTACCTCGACAGATCCGGCCGGATTAGCTGTCGTGTTGTCGTTACGTCTGTGACCACGCTGTTGGCCAGAAGGTTTAGAACCTTGGTTTGACGTTGCAGCTATGGGCTGTGTTTTGGCTGCACGAGCGGCAGTTTCATTAGCAATCTGCTTGTTTCGAGTGGTGTACTCGTCACAAAGTTGGGCTGCTTCGGCCAACGTACCCGTCGTAATTTGATCGGGGATCCATTTTCTAAGATGGTTAGGGCAAGATTTGTAAAATTGCTCTAAGAGCATCAAATTAACAAGTTTATCGAAATCCCTGTTAACGTTGGCTAATTCGAGCCATCTGGAAAACAAAGTTTCCAAATCAAATGCGTAGTCATGGTACTGCATTTCTGGGTCCTTTTCGAGTGAACGAAATTGCGTTTGTAGTGACTCTTTGGTCTGGACAAATCGGGCAAGTAATTTAACTTTAACTACTTCATAGTCGAGCATTTCCGTGTCAGAAAGCTGGTCGCAAACTTTGACTAAAACTTCTCCCATTAACGGTAATAAAGCTGTAGTCCATTGGTCCCTAGGAATTTTCTGACTAGTTACAATTCTCTCAAATATTTTTAAGAAACTGTTAATCTCTGTTTTGGGCGTCCACTTATTCATTAATCGAACAACATCAGCAACTTTACCCGGTATTACTGGATTTGGTTGAGCTGGGGGAGCGCCATTAGCTCCGTTTGGAGCGGCGTTGAGATTAACATTAGTAGCTTGTAGTCTAGCTAGTTCAAGCTGTTTGTCGAGTCGTCTTAACTCGTGGGCGTTATTTTGGGCCTCTTGGTCCTTAATAGCAAGTTCATGGGCACGGCGTTTATCACCTTCGGCCACTTCAAGAGCTCTTAACTTAAGTTCTTCGGCTTTAAGAAAAAGCTCATTTTCTTTTACGGCTAGTTCTTTTTTTGCTAAAATAGTAGCCTCTCTCTTTTCTATAGCGTTAGCTAGTGCGTCCGAGAATTCGGTTAAATCTAGTTTACCGTCTTCGAGGGCTGCTCGTAAGATTTGTACTAATTCGGCTCGAGAGTCACTTACAGTGAATCCTAAGTTTAAACAAGCCTTTTTTAGGTCTTTGTTGGGCAAGTCACAGATGATTTCGTTTAAATCCTCCATTTCAGACATTTTTGTTTTTAACGTTAAACGGGTTCAAAATAAAGCCTTTATATTTAAACCAAAATTAAACGCAGCCGCATATTAATTTGAACGTTAATTTTGGACAGAGCGAATTACTTAAAAAACTTCTCTACCAAATCCAGCAAGTTTATACATAAAAAATACACTTTTAAGGACCCCTAGCACTCTGGTATGTGAATAGCTAAAATACACAACGGCTCTTAACTACAATACTCGGCTTGGCGGCCTTAAAGCACATCTCATGTACACTTACCCCTTTACACACAATCGCTGTGTTGTCAGTCTGTCCTTCCTGTTCCACCGTAGTACGGGAAGTCCGGCACTGATTTTTGGCAGTAGATCGTCTCTGGCGGTCTAATCCACTGGGACCTTGGTTGGCAACTCAAAATCCACTGCTTGGCTGCACGGAGCACCTGCTTCTGGTCTTCAGACGGTTCCTCCTACAGCATCGGGTTTTGGGGAGACGTCTCACGGCTGGAGGGCCTCACTGGAAGCGGCAGCTGTTGCTTCCTGGCGCCGGCAGTTGTTGTGGCTGCTTGGCGGTGTTTTGCCCTGTTTTTGACGGCAGGGCGACTTCTGCTTCGTGATCGTGTTTACGTGATCACTGCATCTACTTCGTGGCCTTATTTTACTGGACCACAGGCATCTAGTTGGACGGGACTTGCATCCTTCTAGGAACTTGGCATAGTAGTATGGCAGGGGGGAAACGCTTGTCGGGAACAGCACCTGTTGATCCCACCACTGCCACCAAGTTGTAGCGGCGGACACTACGACGGCTGAGGTGCTTGTAGCGCCCCCGACATCCTTGGTTGACGAGTACTTCTTTGCATCAGGTTACGTGGTTATTTCGACTTTTTACGAGAATAAACACAGCATGGGCTACAGTCCCGGCTTGGGGGATGGAGCGTCGGTGCCCTATTCTAGGCCTAACCTTAATGCTTCCGGTAATACACTGCCACCAACGGTGGATTATTTAACTGTTAAAACGTAGTATAAAGCTAAAATGGGCTACATAATAATTTACACTCAAAAACAATTAATCTCACTAGGGAATGAACCTGAGGTTTAAAAACTCTTAGTTTTTATTTTAAAACATCAGAATGAAAAAATAAACACTTTACATTTGGAGTTCACTAGTTTGAGTCTTTGCAAGTTTGCAAAAACAAATAAATCAAGAATTTACATTAGAAATTCACTTGGATACAAGAACAACGATTTTTGTTCTTAAACACTTAATTTAGACAAGAAAAAGCATTATCTTGGGTTCCTATCCAGGAATACCCAGCAAGCTGAACCGCGTCCGCTAAGTTGCAACTATATTTGACAACTGTAGTTTTCAAGTCGTCCCACAGTTATTTTTCCTCGCGTCCCTTTGTTTACAAACCGTCCCTTTGTTTACATTTAAAAAATGAACAAAGTAAGAAACTGGCTTTTTAGAAAGAGATGCCTACTCTAACATTATGGTGGTAAAGACCAGCAATGCCGATAAGGCTTACCAACCATAAAGACTCCAAGCTAGAGGTTAATTTAAGTTAGACTATAAATTTAGAATTGGGGGGGTCCTAAAGATAAACTAGTTTACTTACAACCACTACAATTTTGCCCGGCATGGCAATCCCGGACGTGACATCTCCACACCCGACCGGCGTGACCCTTCTAGCTTGAGAGATCTGTAAGCTGTGCTGACTGAGCTGTAGAGGGAGAGCGACTGGGGCTTTTTATGCTGGAGAAGCGGATTTTCTCTACCTAAGCGCGGACGCCGAGGAGAGCTACGGGGGTCTGATTGGTGGAGGGCCAGGAGAACAATGGGAAAGTCGGTAGAGCAAAGGGTTTTGGCGCAGAGCCGTTTGAAGGAGTAGGAAAACATC
Organism: Lithobius niger; assembly: GCA_023313725.1. NCBI lineage: Eukaryota > Metazoa > Arthropoda > Chilopoda > Lithobiomorpha > Lithobiidae > Lithobius > Lithobius niger. The sequence continues at coordinate 92 of JAHWFP010259153.1, read as the reverse complement.
GTTCTTTACCTTACTGTGAAAGTTCTCGTCACTATTAGAGTCATAATTACTGGAATTATGTAGAAAATGTCCGCTCATTTTCACAACGAGGA
>JAHWFP010259152.1:0-11712 GCA_023313725.1 Lithobius niger | reverse complement strand
TGCCAAAATTGTGTGTTTTGCATTATTAATACAAACTATTTGCGATTTGTATTTTTTAATAGTATGTTTTTCCTTTGAGTGTAAATATGAGTGGGTCCTTTTATAGCATAACTGAATAACTTTGGATTTTTGTTCGTTATTTTGAACCTAATCGTTCGTAGGGAGCAGAGGCGTTATTTTAAATTATTCACTCAAAAAAAATAAGTTGAACATTCTAACTAGTTTCACTGTTTGGCAGAAGGAATCGTTTTAAAATTTCTGGGTGACGAGGCAACTGGTGGGCACGGACAAATTTTAGAGCCCACCCTTGTCTCTTCCCCCCCCCCCCCACCTCGTAGCATCACCACTGCTTATGAAGTAGTGTATTTAGGTCTCCCTCCAATTTGTAATTGTGTGAAAAAAAGTTGTGTTTGTAAAATAAGCCAAAAAAAGGAAAAAAAAAAACTTTCAGTGTACTGTTAATAACGACAATACAGTTTTTGTTCTAATTTTTTATTTCGTGCAGCATTGTAATAGTTATGAACATACGCTGGAAATCTTGTTTTCGAGTTCTACTGCAGTATTTCAGTGGAATTACTTGATTAAAATATGTTAGTTACATGCGGTATCTTTTTTTTTCTAACTTGTTCTCATGTAAATTTGCGCTATTCCCTTAAAACGCCTAAACTCAACACCTATAGACATAAAGAGTTTCTCAAAATTAGTGACAATATAGTTGGTGGAAGTTATTCTGGGGGACATTGGTGTCTACAGCTGGTCCACAAAGTATCTAGTGGATGTCGTCATAAAAAGGTTTCATTCCATTGATTGACTAAGCTTGTTCTGATTAACAGCATACACAAGCAAACATAGCAAGCACGGCTTGAAGTCTCACTGAAGTGCTGTTTATATACATACTTTTAATTTTAAAGACCTATTTAAAGACTTAAGGAATCTTCAGCTCCAGAACACATGAATTTATTTATGGTTCGTCGACACGAACATTAATTTTTCTAATTTAAAAAAGTGACAAACTTATCCCAGCGATACAAGATATTTAAACAAGTCCAGTTGACATTAGGGTGGGGGATTTCTCCAAAACAATGACAGCAAATGGGATTGTTACAGCAAATTATTTTTTTTCAATGTTTTTTTTTTATGCCAAAGTATCTAATGCTATGACATGGCTGTCCTTGGAAGGAATAGGTGTGAATCCCAGTGCTGCCACCAACTCTTTTAACGATCCCACTGCAGCCACCCACAATCTCATTGCTGTTGTGACTGCTAGGATACGACAAATGACTGCAGTCTAGTCTCTCAACTAGAGATTGAACCAATGAACCAGTTTTCAACTTTTATTAACTTAAACCGTAGGTATGAACAAGACGTAGGGCGTTTTGGATGCTATTTTAATGTGAGCACCACTGCCCCCCCCCCCCCCGGTGGCGCCACCCCTGTTGAAGTGGTGCTTAAATGCAAAATTATTGTTGTAACCATTGTTTGTATTGGCGTCCAACGGTCTTATTATAACATGTTAAGTGTTAGACGCACACCATTTCAGCACTTTATTACAAGAATGTATTGTTGCTGCCAAGAGGTGGCTGATAAAAGGTGGCTTCGGACCATGGACTGAATAAATTTATCATTACCGGCTCATAAAAACAAAAAAACTATTAGTATCTTAAAAAAAAAAAAAAGCTTATTAAGCGTATAAAAAATGCTTAAGCTTTAAAAAAGGCTTAATGCTCTAAAGGAACAGAAAAAAGAAAAAAACGCAAGCTATTTGCATCGTATTAATATGTGTAAAAAGAAGCTCCAGCTTGTTTTTTTGTGATCATGGCAATTCTTTTGTACGTATTAGTGTGACGCTCGTGACTTGCGTGTCTGTTCTTGTTCTTGTTTCTGTTCCTTTACACACGTTAGTGCAACACTGATAGTTTACACGTCGTTTTCTTGTTTCTTGTTCCTTTACAGCATTGAATGTTTAAGGCTTGCATCGTATTTTGTACGCTTAACCCTTTATAGCCTGGTGTCCCTTTAAAAGGACGGCTACTGAACGGCAAAAAAATAAGTCCCAAGGCGCAACGCGAGCTTTATGAGGGGTCCCCGGGGACCCCGAGTACCCCGAGTAAAGCGAGCCGCAACAGCCCAGTGGTCAGCGTCCTCGACTGCAAACCAAGTGAATGCCGGTTCGAATCCCGCGACCGACCCAACCATCAAACAGGACTTAAAAAAAAAATATATCCAGTTTGGCATGGGCATTAAATGGCTAACAACTCTTTTTCTCCTCCCCATTGCAAGCTACATTAAGCGTTTTTAAAATAATAATCCAATTATGTATCCTAATATTTATTGTGATGCCAAGTTCTCTTCATCAGACTGCCTCCAATAAAATAAGTATCTGCAGCTTTATGAGTTAGTACTCACTCTACTATTGTTTGTTAGGAAAATTTAAACAAAGTTGGAGGAACCTGTGTTTTTCGTCAGCCTATAGTATTGATATGGTTGCGAGATAAACCCGAAGAGTCCCCAAAACAGTAACAGCAGCAACAACAACAATGTAGTTACGTTAAAATGACTTTCAAAAAGCCCTGAGCCTATTTTTAATACCTACATTTTAAGCCATAAGATTTAAAATCGGGTTAGTGGTTCGTCTCTGTACAGAGCAAAAAGTCCCAACAACAAGCATAATAGTGTAGTCACATCAAAATAGCGTTCAAAAGACCCTGGTCCTTGACAATACATGCATTTTAAGCTACAAAAACTGAAAATTGGTTCTTGGTCCGATCTCTAGGCGAGAGCAAAATTGTCCCAACAAGAATACGATCAACAACAACAAGAACATTGTAATTACTTCAAAATAATTGTTATAAGAATTTCACCCTTGTTAATACAAACGTTTTAAGCTATTAAAATTGAAAATCGGTTTATTGTTTGATCTCTAGGTGAGAGCAAAATTTCCCCAGTAAGAATAACAACAACAACAAGAATGATATTGTAGTCACATTAAAATAACGTTCAAAAGACCCTGGTCCTCGTTGTTAGCTTCGATCTCTAGGAGAAGGCAAAATTTCCCCAACATCAATAACAAAAACAATAATTAGTCCATATTAAAATAGCATTCACAAGGTCCTGGTCCTTGTTAATATCTACATTTTAAGCAATAAAAAAAATTGAAAATTGGTTCGATCTCTGGGTGAGAGCAAATTTTTTCTCTGTAATCACATTAAAATAACCGATACAAATCGTGGGTGTTGTTTTTGCCTATGTTTAAAGCTTACAAATTTAAAATCGGTTCATTGGTTCGATATCCAGATGAGAGCAGAGTCCCAACAACAACAACAACAACAAATGGCCATCTGTGGAAGCCAAACGGTTCGATTGTTGTCATTAAAACTTTTAATGCAGTGAAATAGTTACGACACGAACCGAATACCGAACTTTGTTGGTCGATGTCAACTCTGGGGGAAAACTTTGACGTTGAACATGGAAGTTGGTGCTGAGGGCAAGTAGACCGAAGGTCTGGTGATAACGTGGTTACTGATAGAAACGAAACTAGGTCTTATTTTTAGGTGTGGTAAAGCACCAGCTTTTCACACGTAAAAAAAAGAAGAAAAATAGGAGTATTAGGTAGGTACGGCGATGAATCTTCATGTATATACCAAGGATTCAGCATTCTTCTAAATCCACCAAAAATTAATTTGGGTCACGGGAAAGGGTTAAAAAAAGAATTTCCGTATTGTTCATTTATCCTGTTTTATTTTTGTGGCATCCTACGAAATGTCTAAAACGTCTTGTTTGAAGCCAGGCTGTACCTAATAATCTATCACCTCTGGGGTAATGCTCCGGATACCACCAAGGGAGCTCGTAGCGCTCCCCCAGACTCCATATAACTGCAATCAACTGCATGCAGTTCGCTACGCTGCTGTGTGTGGCTTTTATCCCTATGTCCGTGCTTGAAGGGGGCCCAGCCCACCAGCTCGGCCTAAAAAATAAAACTACAAAAAAAGGTGTTGGTAGGAATTTGATCTGGGCGCGGGTAGGAGGGGGGCGGGGGGGGGTGGACAAACTGGCAACTTTATGCCCACCACCGCAATTTCACCATCTTCCACCAAGACGAAAGAATTCTTAACTACAACGAAAACTATAAAAAATAAAAAATAAATTGAACTTGGGTAATAGTTTTTATGCCCTTTTCAATCCCCCTCCCCCCACCCCATCTCTGGGCGGCCCTAAAAATATTTACGAAACAAGCAGGAAAACAATATTATAAATAATTAAACAAGGGTAAAAAAGAAAAAAATACACACAAAAAAATAGACTGGACCGAACAAATAGGCCATATCAACCACCCCCTCCCCAATTATAAAAAAAAGTTAACATCACATGCCGTCACATTTTTGGTTCTTTTTCAAAAGGGTTGTACCATAATCGTCGTCTGCATAAGATCGTATATATCAAGACTACTATTCGTAAGCACGTCTGGTAGGAGGGAAGCATTGGGGGAAGTTTTCAGGACAGCAAGCTTCTCGAAGGGCCAGTTTCGAGGCCGCCTTGAGCCTCATTTATTTCCGCCAGCATGAACATGAACGAATATAATAGAAGTGATTATTAGAAAAAGGGGATGAGGAGGGAGTATTAGCAGTTGGGTGGGTGATTTGGGTCACTGGATGCGCTGAGTGATTGAGCGAAGCGAACGAAAATCGGCGTTTATTAGCCAGTTTGCTCACAATTTTAAGAAACTTAATTCGGTCGGACATGGACATGAATACCTAACCACACAGCACCCGTTTCAGCTAGTATTCGATAAATTCATCCACAATTCATCCTTTTGAAAATAATGGCGTGCACCTGACCATGCTCCACTCCGTTACAAACCTCAAACGTTTGTCTCCCCCTCCTCCCCTCTCCCTCTCTCGGGTACATCATCACGAATCGCAAAAGGAAAGAGTAAAAAGTTGAATAAATCATGTCGGAGGCAGGGGCAGGGGGGTGGGGTGAGTAATAGAGGCGAGTTAAACCGTGGTTAAAACCTGTTTGTCCTGCCCGAAGCGAGTGTCCGTCCCAGCAGGTCCGCATGCCGGCACCAAAACGAAACGAACCAACGGCCGGTGAATGGATTGCCTTGGGGCGTTTGCTTACGTTGGCAAGGTCGAACGAACGACCCAGCAGACCAAGAAGTTATTTCACTTTCGAGAGCTGGGAAAGAAAGATTTTATGTTTGACGGACGACGACGACACACACGATGATCAGACGGATGTCATGGTGGGAATAACGTAGCCGACAACATTTTCATTCGGGGGAGTAATGGGAGAGGGAGGGACATCTTGGAAATCTGGTGATGATCCCTCTGCCTGCTTGGATGGAGTTGGATTGAGGTGAGTTTAAAGATGTTGGCGTGTTGAAAACCTGTTGGGCTGCATAACGTGTAGGATGGTTTGTGGAGGCATGGTTAGGTTATACAGGTGTATTTGAGTGACCCTTGGTATTTTCATTTTAAGGGTTGAGCCTTGGGTTAGCCTACCTTGGGTCGAGGTTGCCTGACAATCATTTTGTCCGGTATGGTCGTGATTTGCGAATTGTGAAGTTTGCCGGCTCCGATGTTGGTTCGTTGGTTTGTCAAGCCCCAAATGGAACACGACACGACGCTCTTTTGAAACTATTTTTAAGTGAAATTTTGTATGATCAGGGCCGGCCGACAATCGACGAATCTGAGGGGGGCGTTCCCCCCCCCCCGATTTATTCTGCGGTTTAAAATTCCTGTAGTATTATTTGTAGCAAGAAAACCCTATAAATTCTTGTTTGTAGTAGTATTTGTAGCCTAACGTGATAGTGCATTTTTTTTGGCATATTTACGAACTCCCTATTAGCAATTCCCCGATGGCAACCCCAAGTTGTAGTTTAGCCTGGAATTGCTTGTAAGAACGTGTAGGCATTTGTGAGCTCCTGCTGTATGTAGCCCATTTACCGTGGTAGTCTTACTTAGAAGGCTTGGCTACGATCCAAATCCTCTGGCAGGCAACTGCGGCAACATTTTTTAACGGTGATGTTCACCAACAAAAAGCTTGCGATTCAACCGTGGTGTCATGTATCATCCCCCCCCCCCCCCCATGTCGTTACCGTTACCAAACGATCAGTGGCGTAACTTGGGATACAGAATGGTGGTGTATGTGGGGGAGGGGGACGGAGAAAAGGGGCGACCCTGAAGCGGTACCCAAGGGTGGAGATTACTGTAATAGCAATAATTCGAGTAAAAACTCTGAAAGTGAAGGTGCCACCGTCAAGACGCATCTGCAATTGAAAAAGGAGGGGGGGGGGGGGGCGCAACTTCATTATGAAAAATGCACCAATAAGAAAAAACAAAACATAAAAAAATGCATGCTTAATTTAAAAAAAAATGGTAAACCACTAACTAACCGAACCCACAAGGGTGAAAAACCCGCTAAGTTTCAGCCAGTGAAGTAGTGATATCAGAATAAAAATGGCTGCCATCAAGTTTTTCTACATGGTGTGCCAAGCCTTACCCATCAACTGACTGAAAAGTGTTCCCGAAAGAAAGCAGTGATATCACCCTACCCTCCGCCTCCGCCCCACCAATGAAAAAAAAAACTAGTAGACTAACCACGCATTGGTAAAAAATAAGATGCTACCAAAAAAAAAATGGGCAATATTAGAAACCCACAAGGGCCTTCCCATCATCCAGCCAATCAAAGTAGTGATATCAGAACAAAAATGGCTGCCACCTAGTTGCTACATGGTGCATCAACTGTAACCCAAAACTGTTTCCCGTGGAAAGTAGTGATATCACCACCGCCAACGAACAACCGCCAAGCTAATCCCACCGACTTTTAGATCATCGGTTCAATGAAAAACATGACCATTGCTATGGATTGTAGCAATGGTCAAGTTTTTTATGTAACCTTTGATCTAATAGTTATAATAAATAATTTGTTGCGACAGCAACGGGTCTGGCAAGGAGATGGAAAAAGCTAGTAGAAAGTTAAAATTAGGCTATGATAAAAAATAATTAAAAGTAACATAAATTTGTTACGCGTGCCCAGGCAGGTAACGGACGGTGTGGATGTTGCCGACACCGCACCCAAATCCAGAAGAGAGTAGGATACACGACTAAGTTAGGAGGCCCTTTTAAGGAATTTAATTAACGGTTCAGTCCTTAGCCTACGGCGGAACCCCATTTTAGTGTTCATACATACTGTTTCAGAACTCAGGGCATTCCATATGGGGACAACACGGATGGAAAAAAAGTTTTTTCTGCAATCGATACGCGAGCTCGGTATAGCCAGTTTCCAGGGTGACCTCGCGTGTAATGTAAACCTAGCACAAGGTCGAAAAATGGGAGGTCCACCTTAATGAGGCCATGCAGGATTTTATATGTTAAAATAAGATCAAACTTCATTCTTCTAAGTTCAAGAAGTTTGAGGCCAGATCGCTTGAGTCTTTCAATAGGGTTTAAGTTACGAAAACCTGGGAGTCCTTTCGTGAATTTTCTCTGAACGGACTCGATTTGATCAATATCCTCAAGGAGGTACGGCGACCACACTGGTGTAGCGTACTCCAGCAATGGACGTACGAAAACTTTAAACGCCCAAACCTTAGTAGAAATGCTTCCAGATGTGAAACATCGGTTTACTACCGCCAATCGACGAAAAGCGGATGCGCTCGTCTTCCGGCAATGGAGCGAAGACTTTAGGTTCTTTGTAAACCAAATACCAAGGTCTTTTACCTTGTTAACAGTTGGTAAAAGTGCATTATCAAGATTATACTGATAATCAACATTTCCTGTGCCAACCTTAAAAGTATAACACTTCTGAATGGATAGAGGTAATTCAGGCTTCAGTCGGGCTTACCGTAGTAGCTGTTCTATTTTTCTCAGTTGGAACCTGAAGACTAACACTAAGCCAGTCTTTAATGTATACTGCTTTGTTCACCCTTTACATTTTGTTTTATTCTTTATTTATTGCTTGCGTTATTTCTATTGTGAAGGCCGAAAAGCAAAGTTGTCTTTCCTACTCTTAAATGTGTGTGACCTTTAGATCACCACTGAGAAAGATTGAACATATATTAAGCTAGGCTGGAGCCTGTAGCCGGGATTCGCCCCTTCACCCCATTCCAGTTGGGGCAATTGTCTTTTGCAACTGTTTCACAGCAGATTGTTTGTTTTGTTGTTTCATAAGACGTACAGAAATAAACACAGCACATGTGGAAAGTGGTGTGCCACAGGGCTCCATACTCGGACCACTTTTTTGTGTGATCAATATTGATGATCTTACACCCAGTGGCCACACATGTGAGAGACCGTGTTACAAATTCTTGGACAGCCGGAAATCGTATTCCTAAATTCCTGCCTGAACTATGGCACTTGTTGCAATCTGATGTGAGTTATAATATTCAGCGGTGATCCGAGTTGTGGCAATTACCTCTCCATGCAAGGATAAATGTGCTGTTTTCCACATTGGCTATTCCATTCCTAACCTAGAGTATATTGTTAAGGATCTGGTTGTCTGGTTTTCTATTCTAGTTTTCAACGATGCCCTGCCTCCTTCAGGCTTCAAGGCGTCCGGAAAGTCCAGAAAATCTAGAAGCCTGAAAAAGACAGCAGGGTGTCGTCAAAAATTTGCGAGATTAGGTCAGTCTTGATGATGTGAAAGTGTGCGAAGCGAACTTTATCGAAAATAGAAAAATTTGATTCTCATGTGCGTGCGGGTCTAAAGAAGTTGGTGTAGATCATTTTTTTTTTTTCGTAGACCATCGTTATTGGAAATTTTTTTTTCCCATAAGCTCACCAAAAAGAATTTGACCTTCAATATACCATTTTAACCAACAAATCGAGAGCTTTTTAATGCTTCTAATTTCAAATCGAGTGCTTAAATTGTTCTCAACTTGGGCAATTTAACAAAACCCCAAGTCGATCTTAAGAAGAGTTTTTATCACGAAGCTAGCCCAAGAAGACGGGCTCTTTTGTTGTGTAGCAATCGTTTTTGTTCTTTCGTATTACGATCTCAACACTTTGTTGTCCATTACAGTTATTTTGAAAAATGAATAATAAAGTAAAATGCCTAGTCTAGTTAAAAGAGGGGCTGAGTTGAAAAGAGTTAAATGCCTGAGAATCAAAATAATATTTTTGTGTGGCTTAGCCGAATTCTAAAAATTTGCTTTTTGCACATCTGCAACAATCCTTCACTCTACCACCTTTTCCTTGAATGTTACAGTTTGTTCAATATTTGTTTTACCCTTTCATGGAAGAGAAGAAAGAAAGCTAATCCTGATAAACAGGCTAGTGTTATCAATTGTAGTACATGGTTTCTTTTGATTGAAGATTCAATCTTTTTGATTGAAAGATCTCTGCTAATTATTTGTACTATCATCGTAGTCCAGTCGATGTCTACCAAAATAATGCCCAAATTTAACCTCTGGTATCACAAAGATAAGCCCCTCCCCTACTACAGCCTCCCGGAGCGTTTTCTCTTACCACTTTTTTTTAGCTTCAAATTCGGAAAAAGCTGGAATGGTGTAAGATCATGGCTGTTGGTTGCCTGCAGGCAAACAGGCAACACCCACTGCTGAAGAGAATGAGGAAGTGTTGGACCATGAAGAAGACTATTGTACCAACTTCGTTGGGGTTATCCAACCAGAACGGATGGTCCAATGCTCCTTTTCTTATTTAAAGTCATTAATAATTATCAATATTTCCTCTTTGATTGCGTAATACCTTATGTGGTAAGTATGTCAGCAGAAAGTGTTCGCTTATTATAGCACGCATCGCATCGTTAGTGACTCCTCCAAGTTGGAATCTTGTTCAAAGCTTTGGATTGTAAGGTGTGATGGTGGGGGTGTGTTTTGCTTAAAAGGTGTATAGAAGTCATACCGAGTGAGGTGTCGTCTTGCTTAAAAGCGTGCAGAAGTCGTTCCGAAACGGTGGACCAGTGTGAAAAATTGTGAAAGTAAAGTTGCAGATTTAAAATTAAAGGTAAGACAAGAGGTCACCGTCATCCAAAGTGAGTATTTTGTTTTCGACTTTGTGACTTTTGTTGAAAACTTGTTTATGTCGTTGGGGAAAATTTGATGCAATAATGCAAATGAGCAGCACTCTGTAATATTTTGATGGTCATCATTTGGTTTATATGTTGACAATTTTATATCATAACATTTGATGAGGGATGAAAATGTATTTAAATTTCATCCTTCATCATCATGTTCATGGCCGAAGTGAAGTGTTTGGGGGAAAAGGGTGGGGGTTGTACAAGTCAGTAGAATTCGTCAAAACCACAGCTGTCTTTTCCTGAGCGAAGTTATAATGCTAACAATTAAGTCTTTACAACTATTATCCGACATTGCTTCCCATTTTTCAAAATAAACTTATTTCCTACTGTTTTATATGCATTTCCTGGTTTTGTCAAGATGACCTTGGCTGCTTAGAGCAGGAATAGAAGTCAGGTATGGTAAAAAAAAAACAAGAACACGAAGGATTATTAATAGGGTGGGTACTTCTTAAAAAAAAGGTCTTCCTCTACTGTCATTTATGCTCTTTCGTGTATGTGGAGTAGTAAGAATTTTCTTAAATGTGTTGTTTGAAGCGAGGAAAGGCCTTAGAACCCCTAAAAATCCGCCACTAGGAAAGCTCACATTGCTCTCCTGAACCCCATAGCTGGTGTGGATTAATCGGCAAATTTTGCTCCCTTCCCCCTTTAGAAATGCACTTCACTATGCCCCTGATCATGTTCTGTAATGCAGACGAGTTGGCAACCTTCAAAATAAAAGTGAGTTCTTTACTTCCATTATGCACTGCTTATTTGCATCATTATGTGGTCTTTAAAATAAAATTTGTGTAAATGTGTTTCTAATTTGGCCATGGCTAGCCTACCATTTATTATTAAAAATTAATTTTCACTCAAAAATTGCTAGTTGAACTGCACTGAACTTTGTAGTAGCCTAGGCTAAGTAGGAATTGATGGCAACATGTAAGTTTATGCTGTGAACCAAAAAAAAAAAAAAATTAATTAATCCAGTGAACAAGTACGAGAGAATATTTGAAACTGATTAACGATTAATCTAAAACTTGGGTCTCTGTCTTTCATGGTCTGTGAAGATGAGTGGGTCCAGGTTTTTTTTAGGAGGATGGGGTTTTTTACCAAAATTTTCTTATTAAACCACAATATATTTTTTGTTCTGATATTACAAATAAACTTATCAAAAGAAAGAAAAAAAAGATTGTCATTCCCCATTTTCAACTAAAAACATGGCGTTCTATTTCATCTATTAGGTAAGCCTACCAGGACTATTTTGGGTAAACAAGTTTACTGCTGGGTGTCCAGCATGTACCTGTAGTTGGGCAAGGTACAAAAAAAAATTAAGCTGGTCTACTTTTAACAAGCTGTTGTTTGTTACAGATTAGAAATGGTATCATCTCCACTCCCATGGTGACGCCCCTTTAATCTCAACCATGAAGCTATGGTTGCAATACCGTGTCATTGTCGTCTGGACGTGGTTGGCCCTTTCAACAAGTAAGTGACTCCTTCTCACGCTTTTTGATTTACACTGCAAAAAGACCATTGCCACCATTTAGCCATGCACCAAAGCATACAAATCACAGCAGTCCACTTAATTGCTCATTAAAGCTGGTGACACTTGCTGGTATTGTAGCGGCACGTGTTAAACTTGAGCAGAGTCGACACCAGGCTGAATTTTCAAGTGCTCTGTTGGAATTTACGAAA
>JAHWFP010259150.1:0-25653 GCA_023313725.1 Lithobius niger | reverse complement strand
CCCCCCCCCCCCCCTAAAAAAAAATTCACAATATCACAAACTTCAGGTTCTGCTTCTGCTGAGTGGCGGATGCAAGGCAAGAGGCCCAGCCCTGAAAGGCATGAAAAATGAGACTTCTGTGAGTTCCACATCCCCCCCCCCCCCAAAAAAAAAAAAAGGAAAAAAAGAAAAGGAAACATGAACAGAAAATAGAAACACAGGTGAAAGTAGAGGATAGAATATTTTTAGAAGACAATTTGTGGGATTTATTCAACAAAACATGAAGTATTTTTTTTTTTTTATTTACCTCTTTGAGGTTTTTTTTACCAAAATGTTGTGCGTGCCCATGGGGCACGTACCTTCCTATAGATTTAATCTACCAATGGTTATGATGCTTTGCATCTTTGTTATATTTTATTTCACGCAGCTTTTTTTTTCACCATTTCATAGCCCATTTTTTCTCTTGTTTTTTACCTTTTGCACTGCATCCATCATGTACACTGACGTGAATAAATAAAACTGCAAATAATATGAAACAGATTCAGTACCTATTTTGTGAAACTAATTGGCAGGGGCGGGGGAGAGATGCGTATTTCAGGGAGTAATTTTTGCTGGAAAACAATTACAATTGGGTGCTATTTTGACTTATTTGGACTCACTATTTCGACTTGCTATTTCTATTTCGGGTGCTAGTCACAATTGGGTGGTATTTCGACTTGGAAAAAAGGTAAACCTTGTTATTTATCAATTCTGGGGATTCCCCCTAACCTGCGTAAACCCGTTAATGTCAGTAATTGAAGCATTTGTAGCATTTCTGCTAGCAGAGGTGGGGTGGTTGTGGGGCGTGCAGTATGATCAACTCTGTATCTGCAACTAAACCTGAGGCCATGAATCGGAAGTGAAACGCCCTTAGGTTGTGCTTGTCATCTTTGCCAACGTTTGTCCAAAGTTAACTGCTCCGTTGCTATAGCAACCCCCCTCCTCCCTCCCTCCATTTCACACCAGCTACACTTTCATATTACATTTGAAGCGTTGATGGAGATGGAGAGTAAATGAACACTGGCAATGACTGCATGCCGACCTCGTAACTTGTACTGCAGCAATATTACCGTTAAGTTTTATTATTTTTTTATTTACTAAAACAGACTAAAGTCAACATAGCCTCCACGTATCCATATTTCTGCAGACACTCATTTGAGGCACAAGTTAACGTTTACATTATCCAATGGGAGTAGAATTCTTGCATTACTCACTCCGGGACAATACAGTTCAAAAAGCTCTCGAAGTGGTGAACATATTTCACTTGGCCTTCGCGTGAAGGACTGACAGATGACGCAAAACAACGACTCCGTGACGCAATTTGAAAGAAAAGACTCCCTCTGGTGCTCAACACTGGAAACTGTAAATATCCCGCCTTTTGATATGGATGAAAAGGCTTTGTATATAGACGTTGGCGACGACCCTTGCTTTGTTCCAGCAACACAACAAACACCCCACTTAACGCCCAACAAAAGCACTTTTTTATACTTTAAATATACAGGTTTTTTAAATTGGTTCCGTTCTTTTTTACTTTGCTTTCATTTTGGTTTCGTTATATTTCGAATTGGTTTAGTTTCTTTGCATTTTGGTTTAGTTTCTTTTTATTTTGCTTTCGTTTCTTTTCACTTTGCTTTAGTTTAGAGGTGATTGCACCAATCTGATAGTTGAAGCTAATTAAACGGATAATATTAAATTTAATTTACAGGGCGGGGGTCGACGATATTGTCCACAGGTCGGGTTGCAAAGGTTGTGAATAGTGCGACTGAAGGGAGGTGACTTAAAAAGGGCGAAATTTGAGTGATGTAATTTGTGTGCGGCCCCGTATTTTCCCTTTACCTACCCTACATAGCGGCTGGAATGAAGCTGCCCTGTACGACAGTACCGGGCCTTTAGTTTCGTTTTCAGTTGTTTTCTTGGAGCGTCGTGCTCGGAACAATAATACTGACAGAAAGTGCAGTGATGATTCTCACCACATTGCTTTTTAAATATGTCGTTCAACTTAATTTTAGCAGTAGCCATTGGATATTACTGGTATTACTCTATACAGTAAATCATTAATTTATACGTTTTTCAACCTACATCTTAATTTATTTACTGTAAATTACATTTAGTATTCTCCGTTTAATTTGCTTCAACTATCAGATTGGTAAAATCACCTCTAAACTAAAGCAAAGTGGAAAGAAACGAAAGCAAAATGAAAAGAATCTAAACCAAAATGCAAAGAAACTAAAGCAATTCGAAACATAACGAAACCAAAATGAAAGAAAACGAAAGCAAAGTAAAAAAAAGAACGAAACCAATTTTAAAAACCTGTAAAAAAGTGACCGTATTTCGCTAAACCTATATTTGATGGATAGAAAAATATCTCTGCATTCGCCGATACAACCGGCCTTTTCTTTGTGAGTTGACACGCGAATCATAAAAAGTATTACCTTTTTGGAAACTGCAAACCTCCTAACAAACCGATGTATTTATTTTTAAATTGTTATAATAATGTAGTCATGCGATAGCGAAAAAGCCAAATAGTGAAACATCACTGCCATCGTTACGCAATACCAGAATGCATGGCGCCAATGCATACACACTTTTACCTAAACCCTCTTCCGATTGTCAGAATGGCTGGCAATGCCATCTAATTAACAAAAAAGGATTATCTATCTGGTTTCACACGTTATTTATTTTTTTGTATTACTGCTTTATTTTAGAATTTGTTTTGACATGCAAGTTTATATAAATACTAGACGAAGCCCGTGCTATGCACGGGCTGGTCATGAATTAAGTTTACAGACCCACTCCCCCCCTCCCAGCCCCACTCCCACTCTCCACTCCCAACCCCCTCACTCCCACTCCCCAGTCCCACTCCCAACTCCCCACTCCCACTTCCCACTCCCACTCCCATTTTCGCACACCGTAGCTTAGTTTGATTTAAAACTATACGCATTTAGCTGAACCATGGATTCTTTCATTTTACCCTTCAACAATCAACGGTTTGGACGATAGTTTTCAATCGCCAGGAATTGTTAGCCACCGTAGCAAAGACATTACACGTACACGAAAACAATGAGAAGGGATTAATGCGATTGTTGTCCTTCCAGTTTTCCTTTAACTTTCCTTTTCCTTTTATAAGCTCAGCCGGGACCCAAAATTATTATGTAGATGCCCAATGTGAGGGCAGTTTAGTCAGAAGTTCGTAACGAATTGGCGCTATGCATTCTGGGAGTGTATAGCCATGGCGTTGGAGGTATTATGGTTGTTTTGCGTCGCCGATGCTGTCGCACAGCTAAATTATTCCGATAATTTAAAAATAAATGAATCGGTTTGGTAGAAGGAGGTTTGTAGTTTCCAAAAAGGTAATACTTTTTATGATTCGCGTCTAAACTTGCAAAGAAACGGCCGGTTGTATCGGTGAATGCAGTGATATTTTTCTATCCATCAAATACTGGTTTAGCGAAATACGGTCAAGTTTTTTAATATTTAAAGTATAAAAAAGTGCTTTTGTTGGGCGTTAATTGGGGTGTTTGTTGTGTTGTTAGAACAAAGCAAGGGTACAGTTAAAAAAGAGCTTTATGGGAAGACGATCGGACTTATAGTATGTGAGCAGTGTTCGTTTGTAGTAAAAAGTAGGGATGTGCCGAAGTAGCTTTTTTGCCGATCGATACCGATTACTGTTTAAACGGAATGCCGATAACTGCCGATATAACACTAAATAATTATTATTTTGCAAAAATGAAAGTGTGATACAGTTTCTGCTGCCGATGTACTGCAAGAAAAAAACTTTCATTCAATGTAACCTCATAAAAATATAAAAAGAAAATTGTAGTACGAAGCTTTTTTCCCTGCAGCCATTTTTCCCAGACCTTATCCCACAAAAAAAGTACATGCAGCCAAACATTTTCTGCACAAATGTAAAGATGTAAAAATATACATATGTGCAAATGTTGATATTAATTAATCAACAGACGAGCACTTTATGATATATTAGTTCTAAAATACCAACAAGCAGCAGTTTTTCGTATCTATTTGCAAGCCACGTTTACTGAAAAATGTAAGTTAATGGTTTTTTTATATATAACTTCAGAACGGGTGGAGCTAATGATTTCTGGTTTGCACCATTGGAAAGCTGGCGAAAAAAGGGTTAAAATGGTGTATTTGAACGTCAAAATCGGCCAATATTTAGCGAAGTTATCCTCGTTTTAGTACATATCGAAAAAAGTGCGGCTTACATGTGATCCAGTACGGTATATCGGCACATCGGCGGTACCGATATATCAGATTGTGTCCGATAACTATTATACCGTTATGAATCCGATAATCGGCACATCCCTAGTGAAAAGCGCAATTTTTGTCCTTGGAAAAATTAATGCCCTTCTTATTATTGTTACTATACGATATTGTTGGTAGTGACGCTCGCGGAGTTTTTTTTTTTCTGGCCGCTCCTATTTTGTGCCAAGCCCCTGTGGTAAAAGCTGCTCTAATGCTCCAGCACGGCACAAATAAATAAATAAATATTTTAAAGGGAAGTGTAGTTATTAATCAAAGGTAGGAGACTGTCTAGCCCAGACTAGCCTATGTACCCTCACCATTTCAGCTACTATCCCGAATAAAAAAATTACGTTTGAAATGCTTATGTTGGTTTGGATAGTAAAACAGCTTGACGCACGCTGTCCCCAGATGATTCGTCTCCCCCTCTCCTCCCCCCCTCCCCCGAGACACTTTTCGCCCGTATTTATGGTTCGTAAGACTTCGTACCCCAGAAGCACACCACTATAATAAACCGCATGTCAAGCACACCCGTGGCAGTATGCGATCAGAACTGTGGATAGCCAAATTTAAACGCAGCAATGATGGAACAGTAGAAACTGCCAGAAACTCCCTGCTGGAAAATCAGAAGAATGAAACTGGGCTAAGCTCAGTCAAAACTGGGAGGACACATTTGGGTGTTTGTGATGGGCAAACCTCTGCTTATATACTTCACTGCCACCGGGGCCGTAGCTACACACAGCGGGGGGTGGGCCCTGGGGCAGCACCTCGAAGTGGAGCCCTACCAATCTTCAGATCTTTCGGAGGGGGGTCCCCTCTACCCTCCTATGTAACTTGTAAACCACTCTCTTAGACAACAAAGGAACAAGTTAGCATTCTTCGTAACACTTCCCCAGTGATGAAAACACAGATTATTGTATATAAGTTCCGCGCGTCTTCTTCAATATTTCCGTGATTAGTAAACAACAACATTTAGGATTTTGTGGCACACTCGTTAATGACGCTTCAACTTTTCAAAACCAAGCAGCGGCACATATTGCCAGACTACACGACCATTGCTTTTCTTCCCGTCCACGTGTTCAGGCATGGTGAAAATCATGGTCTTGACTACTTATTTTGTAACAGTAAACATTTATTTTTGTGCGTCTTTGCTGAATTATTTTATAACTGCCTGCAAACGTATTCCTAAATTGTGTATGAGCACCGTTAAAGCAATCTAATAAACAAAAAGTTAATCTTACCTTTAAGTGCTTGTCACCGTCTCTGTCATGATCAAGACTGAATTGCGACGATGATCACAGCATCTCCCTACGAGAAAACAAGGCCTCATTGCGTAGGCATAGTGCATTCGCTTGTTTTTCTTGAATGACGCGCTCTGCCTGTAGTATTGTACTGCAGGAAAGCCATAAGTAACTAAGTTCACTCGCGTAGCTGAGTGCTACATGACACACCGCGTTCGTTTAGGAAACACCAAAACGCACAACACAACTTCGGCTCCGCACCGGCACATAAGTTACAAGCGGAAAATAATTGTATGTTTACATTTCTCATGAATTTGTGGGCCCCCTTTAGTCGGGGGCCCCGGGGCACTGCGCTGTTCGCCTCCGCCTCGCTACGGCCCTTCCTGTCCCTAGGGCAGTTATGTGCAGTTCCTATGCACGCCTACTAGAGGTGCCACTTGAGTAATAAAGAGTATATAAGGGAGCACCGACTGGCATCTGGTGTTGCCCAATTACCATTCTAATGTGACTTGTCATTCCATAGTAGCTAGGCTACCTCATGCATGTAGGCAATATGTCACAATGGTGATGGGGTGGATGATTAATAATTATTATTAATCGAAAATGTTAACCCACTGTTAAACTTGCTACACACCTGTGTTTGGTGTGGGAAGTGGCAAGGGGTTTAGAAGTGTACAAGTATTCTTTTGATGTTGAGAAGTAGACAGTTTCCAGCTTGGGTGGTAGAACTTGTACTAGGGCAGCAGTATTGAAGTTTGCCACCCAGCAGTGCTTAGTGGACAGGTGATTCATCAGCCGAGAACTACTTCGTCTAGACATCTGGGACCTGGAGGTCTTTCAACAAAAAGAGGCATTTGATGTAATGGGGGCAAAAGTGAACCGATTAGCCAGTCACAACAGTTAACTCGACCGGCTTTGAATTTTGGGATTCGGTTAATCGAACCTAAATATACCCATTCGAAGATATGCCGTACCCAATTGGCAGAAAACGTTGATACCCCAATTTTCTTAGCACAAAACATGGGAGAAGACAAATTGTAAATAGCTTTATTACTACATAGCAATGCAGTTCGAATAATTTCGTTGCAAAACATGCTGTGAAAACTGCTTCAACTTACAAATTTACACAAAGTTGGCTCACTTTCACAACTTCAGGATACTTATGTCGCTAATTTTCGACGGCCACCTGTCGCTTCATCTGGCTTTCAGGGTTTTCAGGACTTTTTACTACATTACTAGCACTGTTGACATATTGCGGATTCGAATTTGAGTGGTTCCGAAGCCTCTAGTATTCGTAGGGTTGCACCACTGATATTTCCATCAGGCTCCATTCATACTTAAGGTAATTGTTCAGTTCCTCGTTTACAATGTGCAACACCATTGTATAGGCTGGGCCTTGCATGTTCATTTCGTTCCTTTCTGTTTGTGACGCATGATTGCAAGGGACTCCAAACATGGAAAAGTTCATTCTGGATATTAGCCAATTTTACCATGAGATTAATGATGTAGAAATTGTCACGCCCGAAATTAGCTTTGTTTTAATAATAATTCTCAGTTTATTGCAAATATCAGTAATAGGGGTACCAGAAGGGAGAGTGGACTCCTCTAATACTGGGCCTGGAATTAAAGGTATGACCTTAATACAATGGAGAAATCGAAAGTAAACAAATAAATAAACATATAAGCACTACAAGGAAGCTTGTCAGTTTTATACAAAATAAACGCAAACTAAAATGAGACTCTAAAAACATTTCATAAAATTAGAAAGATCTACTTTCCTAAGGTATACCTTAAACTGGGCGAGACTGTTCGATCCCACCACCTCCGGCGGAAGACTGTTCCAGGGTTCCACCACACGGTTTGAATAAAAGTATTTAGTACAATCCCTGCGAACAGCAGCAACCCTCAATTTCAGAGGGTGTCCAATAGTGATGGTATTTCCCCGAACAGAGAAAAATACACCGGGGTCAATATTTGTCAGCCCCTTTAAAATTGAATATGTAAGTGATAAATCAGCATGAAGCCTTCTAAGCTCAAGTGAGTCCAGTTTTAGGTGATCCAGGCGCTGTCGATATAAGCCCCGCATGCCTGACAGGGTTTTAGTGAAGGTACATTGCACTGACTCAATTGTATTGATGTCTTTGATAAGATGAGGGGACCACACTTGGCATGCATATTCCACCAAAGGTCGCACATATGCCTTAAAAGCTTTTACTAATGTAGAAGCGTCTCCCGAGAGGAAACATTTTTTTATCATGTAACCAACTCGTTTAGCTTTGGCCGCAACAGTGTTACAATGTGCGGAAAATTTTAGATTCATTGTTAAATAGATACCGAGATCTTTCGTCTCATAAATACATTCTAGAATTAAAGCTCCCATCACGTAATGAGTATTTCTGTGTCGGTTACCAAGTGGCAACACTTTGCATTTCCCTGAGTTAATGGGAAGTTGCCACAATTTGGACCAGTCATTTAAATAATTAACAGCACTTTGTAGTGCTTTATGGTCCATCTGGTCGGTTATGCCAGTGTACATTTTGACATCGTCCGCAAACATTGGTATCTTGACATTACCAAACTTTGGGGCCAGATCAGATATAAACAAAAGGAACAACAGCGGACCTAAAACGGACCCCTGCGGGACACCACTGGTAACAGGTAACTCGCCAGATGAAGACCTGCCAACACTGACCCACTGTGATCTGCCAGTTAGAAAATTCTCAATCCAGGCAAAAATCTCGCCCCCAATACCGAGAATCTTAAGTTTGAGAAGAAGTTTCTGGTGCACGACCGAGTCGAAGGCTTTGGCGAAATCAATACACACAATGTCGACTGGCAATCCCATTTCAAGAGATCTCGTCCAGTCAGCCACACAATTTAACATTTGTAGGGTGGTAGATCTCCCAGGAAGGAATCCAAACTGGTTGGGAGGAATGAGGTCAAAATTTGTCAGATGCTTTAGAATTCTGCAAGGTAAGCACGTTAAGGATATCGGACGATAGTTTACCGGGATTTCCCTGTTTAAAGATTGGGATTACTCGTGCTTTTTTTCCACATTGTTGGCAATTTACCGTCCTGGACTGAAGATTTTACAATAAGCCATAGTGGCAGGGATCGTACATCAGCCAGCTGTCTATAAAAGTTACTAGAAAAACCGTCTGGACAGACAGCTGAACTTTTTTAAAGATTAAATAGGCCTTTGTGTATTTTATCATATGAAATTACCGCCAGACTGGTAAGAGAGTCTGCAGGGGGGATATTTAGTTCGTCCGGGTAAAAATTTGCTACTGACAGCGACTTATTATCTTGCACAAAATTACTGCTAAATACCGAATTTAAGGCATAAGCCTTCATTAAATCGTCGAATAGAATGTCATCCTGATAATGTAGTGGAGGTGTTGTACCAGGGGATTTTGTTTGTCTTTTAATGTACCTAAAGAGGGAGCTCATTGTACCCTCTCCAATAACCTGCCGTTCAATAGCTATTGCCTCTCGCCTACACAATTCCTTCAAGTTTCTGCGACAGTTATTATAAATTGTTCTATTTACATCAGAATCGTCTCGTTTGAGACGCCTCCAGAGTTTACTTTTCTGTATGGTCAATTTCCTGGTTTCTGGAGAAAACCTTTTATTCACCACTGCTTTATTTTTACACTTTTTATTTTTAGTTATAATAGTGTTACACCGTTGAACGAGATTTGTTAAAATATTAATAAATGCGTTCCATTTATTTTCGACATTTGACTGGACTGAGAGTATATATAGCCAATTTAATTCAGAAATCGTCAGCTTTAAAGTTTCAAAGTTTATTTTATAAATAAAATCAGAATTGTTGCACGTATCAATATTATGGGTGGAGTGAATTGAAAAAATGACCATCTCATGGTCACTGGTACTAAAGTGTGGCAGCACGTCAGTGTCATAAATAATTCTGTCACAATCCACAAGTATTAAATCCAGAATATTTGACCCTCTAGTTGGTTGTGTGACCAACTGAGATAATCCCAACTCAAGAATCGTGTCAAGAAAAATTTGTTGGTTTGAATCGCTGGCAGTACAGCTTTATCCAATCAATCTTTGACATGTTGAAGTCACCCATCACAACATTAGGACACCGAGAGTTATTAACTTTCACAAGAAATGAACACATTGCAGTCACCTGGGTAAGGTCCCTGCTGTTAGGTAGATATCCAATGGTTATACATATGAATGGGGAGACTAGTGTAATATTGAGTGCCCCACAATCGTTAGCAATTTCGACATCGGAGGATACAAGGGGCACACGCAGAAAGATTCAATTCCCCCCCAGCAGTCCACACCGCGGTCACGTCTATGAAGAGTATAGGGTACCCCCCCAATAAGCCTAGCATCGGGGATGGAGGGATCAAACCAGGTCTCCACCAAAACAATAATGTCGTATTTCTCACTGGACAATAAATGATACAATTCCGGCAATTTTCCAGCTGCACTTTGGATATTGATAAGATGAAGATGTTTTTGCACATTTCCCGGACTTGTTTGTACCCGGTTTGGGGACATTAAATTAAAACATTATGCAATTCCCACGTACCCTGCAAAGTCCAACCGGTACCTTTGACAGTCAGAGGGAAGGTCGAGGCAGAAATTGACGGCTCATTAGGGAAGGTATGATTTTTAAGCCCGTCGATTGTTGCACCTGGGCAACACTTACGGTGCTCGTTTACAAGTCTAATGGAGACATCCGTTTGGTTGGTGATTATTAAGGCTGTACCGAACAGATTTTGGCAGATTTTGTGCTGATCGCCAAAAATCGTTTCGGCGAACAAAAACCTGCAGATTTTTGATTTTTGCCAGGCCCTTGACAATAAATAAATTCTGTTTCACCACATGTGTTGTTACCTTTTATTTTAATTTAGGCAAGGCCTGCATGTTTTACATTGCGTAGGCTAAGGTTAAGAACGGACAAATATTTACTTTTGTTTGGGTAAAATAAAATGTATTCCAATGTTTGCGTTACCCTACAAATTTGTTAGTCTGCAAGTTTGTGTAAGACAGAAAAAAAAATTGTTAAAAATCGAAAAGGATCAGTTCAGTTAAATCGGATCGGTACACCAATCAATTTGTGGCTATCGGATCGGAATCTGTTCGGCAGAAAAAATGTTGATCGGTACAGCCTCAGTGATTATTAAAGTAGTGTCAACCCACAGTGTAATAGAATATCGCCTAGTACCCCGAGCCGGAGATTTGTTTAGCCAATTAGCAGGATGTGACACTTTCTCAATCATTAACCTCTCTGACGCTTCCTTGCAAATCGAGCTAGACGAGGAGTTAAAAGCTCCATTAACAAACACCTGGAAAGGCCTTTTTCAATGGCAAACGCTACCGTTTGGCCTTACAAGCAGTCCTGGAATTCTCCAGAAATGCATGGAACATGTACTAAGCGATATTCCAAAAGCTAACCTTTTGTGGATGATATTTTGGCAGCTGGTAAAGTACAGGAACACGATGCCACACTTTTTAAAGTCAGCTTTCATTAGAGCAGCATAAGGCCATGCAAAGTTAATTGTTTGGTTTACAGGCGCGTGCGGGTGCCTTAAATTATAGCGGGTAAATTTTTCTTATCTCAATCTTGTTCCACCCGCTAAAAATCAGATTTTTGACCTTCCAGTATACCATTTTAACCGGCTCCAAACGAGCTTTTCAATGGTACTAATTTCAAATCTCTAGCTCAAACCACTAAGAAGTTATTTGGCAACGACTAAAATATTTTTAATACTACACAAGTACACAACATAAATAACATATCAGCAGAATACTACGGTATACTTTTTGAGGCTGCCTATGTACTCTTTTAGCTTTGAGCTAGGTACAGGACAAAGAAATGTGGTCAGTTAAATAAAATAAAATGCCTGGTTGGCCGGTGCTTCAATTTTCAATCTTGCCCGTAAACCAAACATTTTTTTTTGCTTGGCCTAAAGGTGAAAAAGAATAAATGCTAACTAACTAACTAGTCGAACTAGTAAGGTAGTAAGGCAGCACCAATACTGGATCGGATCGGTTGCCAATATTTGCGGTATCAGTAACTTTCACAGAAATATTGATAACTCTGGAACCGTTCAAATAACGACATGCGGTTTGTTGGGCTTTGTTCAGGAAAACACTGAGTATCTACCTAGTTATCTTTTAACTGTTTATTACCATTTTCGAATTTTCAATTTTAATAATTATTGGACTTTGAAGAAAACTACTCTCTTTTACAACAGAGAAGTTGACCATTCTACTTTGAGTGATAGAAACACAAATGTAAACAAACTCAAACTGTCAATACTCGTCAGTATCTTGAATTTTTGACAGGCATTATCCGAAAAATTATATTCAGTCCTATCTTCGCCAGGTAGCAAGAAACGTTTGAACTATCGTCTATATAATTGTATGCACTTCCACCACTCACAAGATTGCATGGGACAAAACATAAATCATCCTGACGTCCAATTTCAAAAATGACGGACACTTAAAGAGCGTAAGTCACTTGCAATCCAACATGTTATTGACAGGGCAACCCCTCATGAATCTCCATGGGCCAGCTTTTCCTGAAATTAAATACGTCGTCAGCAGATGATAGACCAACTCATCTTTAAGTATCATCCGCAGCTTAAGAGCTGATTGTGGGCTTACTGGATACAGAGGGCCACAGAAGATCCAGTTTGAATTGTTCCCGATTGAAAAGTGATCCTTCGAAAGTGGAAGTGCATACAATTATGTAGACTAGTTCGTACGTTTCTTGCTGCCTGACGAAGAAAGGAGGACTGAAAATAATTTTTTGGGGATAATGGCCATCGAAAATTTGTGATACTGATGAGTATTGACATTTTGAGTTTAGGCGTCATTTGTTTACATTTCTGTTAGGCTATGACAGTTGACACACAAAAAACATTCATCTTCATAAGTAGGCTACCGGTACTGGTTAGGGATGGCTCGACAAACATTTTTTTTATCCGGAAAATTTTTTTTTCCTTACGCGAAATCGATAATATCTCGATAAAACAAATTTTGAGGCTGGAATAACTATTTTTAATTTGTTAATAAAAAAAATTCTGCTCAAGCCTACAGTGCAACCTTCACGAATATAAATTGTGCTGCACTCTCAATTTGACCAGTAGACATGAAAATGCACGTGCCATTGTCCATTACACTGGGGCTATAGTTTGTTCCACATTATGTTTGCAAGAAATTGACTGTGTGACCGTATGATGCCACGTTTCCTTGCACTACGAGTGCAAAAACATGTGAATGTCACACTTGTAGGTGCTGCACAGTCACTGTTAGACTCTACAAGTGGGATATTTACGTGTTTTTTGCACTCGCAGTGGAAGGAAACGTGGCATTAACACAGGCAGTGTCAGTATCCTGCAAATATAATGTGGAACAAACTATAGCAACAGTATTGCACACTTGGTTGGAGAGCCCTTGTAATTCCACACGCAATGCCGCAAACTACTTATTTCTAGCTATTACGGTTTCTGAGATATGACAATTTAAGCATCACGGTTTGCACGATAATTCGATAAACAAAGAAAGTGCGATACGATAATCGACAAAAGTTTTATCGCGATATTGTCAAATTATCGATTATCGTACTACCCCCAGTACCGGTTTGGCAAAATTGTTATAACCGGATCGGTAAAGTTGCTATCGGTGCAACCCTAGTAGTTACACATCAAATCATCCAAAAGTGCCTTCATAATATACATCCAAATGTGTAGTAAGGCAGTGTTGTTAGCTGGTGGGAGGTAATCATCTTGCATCACTAATCGCATCATTTCGTATTTAGCTTTCTCTTACTGGTAGCAAAAACTGGGCTGGTGTGCAAATGGCAAATAAACAGAAATGCAACTTAAAAAAAAACTGCATCTTTAAAAAAAGTATCTGAAGGTTTACTCAGGTAGAAAAATGCAGTGACCATCTGACCCCTTGTTTTTATTTCAACATTTCCCCCCCCCCCCCCCCCAAAAAAAATTTCTTAGATTATTGGACAAGAGTTATTCCTGTATTTGTACTTTATTTTGTATAGGGATATTTTGTAGGATTCGCACAAAGTGCTTGAAGTCCTTGAAAGTACTTGAATTTGTTATGAAAAACTTCAAGTTAAAAATACCGTATTTGGACATCGTGATTCGAACCCGGCGCTTGGCGTCGCCCACTGCATACGTCGGGCCTACTGGATGCGTCTGGCTCACCAAAACGTCTACAAAACGTTTGGAACAAAACGTCTACACTGCTAAAATCCAACGTCCCATATGATCGTCATTTAAGAAGACTAGAGTCCCTGGCCATTCAGCAACATTAAAAAAATGGAGCTACTCTAATGAATACACAAGGTGCTTCTAATCCGGGCATCAGATTTCTACGGCGAAAAGATTTTTCTGCGAGAGTGTCATGGCGATGGGAGAGACGACCTGCTGCATGTAGTAGGCCCATCGCATCCAGTGAGCCAGATGCATCCAGTAGGCCCAACGCATACAGTGGGCCAAGCCGATCGCCGGTTTCGAATCGCGATGTCCAAAACGATGTAAGCCTAGTTACAACCTCTAAAAACTATTAGTGCCTGACGAAGACGGACGAATACTGTTTGTTGAAAATTCGTAAGAATCTGGTGAGATTCCTGTAATTTGAAATTGTGCGTTAAATTTTCTGGACTGACATTTTAAAAACTTTAAGGCTTTGAATTCCTTGAAATCATTAGCTACATCCTTGGCAGGTCCTGAATTTAAATTTCTTTTCGTAATTTAAAACAACACCCTTGATTTGAGCAAGATAAAGACAAACTTGCCATTTGTTTTAAACAACTGACAAAATGTCATAAATTGTTGTTGAGCTCATCTTTTAAATTTTGTTCCTAGTTTTAAAAGATTTCTATCAGTTGTGTGTACTAGGCTATTCCGTAAAACGATTGTAGGGAAAAAAGCCGAAGAGAAAAAACATATTGGTGAAACTCATCTTATCGAGTGAAATTCGAAATTCGGGTTAAGGCAACTGAACCTAGTCTATAAAACAGCAACAACAACAAAAAAACCATTTTTTTATTATTTAGGGCGTCTTTATTTTCTTCGTCGGTATTTTCTCCGCAGTTTTTCCCCCGTGCTTTTTTTTTTCTTCACGCGCATTAATAAAACTTGAACATTTTAGTTAGTGAGAATTTGTTGGCAAGTTTGTTGATTAATGAAAGTCATGGGCGTCGATCCATGAAAATAACTGAGGGGGACTGGGACACATAGGCTGCGTGAAGTATAACGTATGTTTTAGTTTTTTAATAAAGTACAAAATATAAAAAATCAATTGTGACAACACATATAATGTAACACTTTACGATAAAAACATTAGAAGTACCTTGCTGAAAATCACAGTCACATCAAACGAGAACACACTTTAAAATCGCAATGGGGGTGGGGGGGCTAAAGTCGGTCTGTTGCCATTGAATACGCCACATTTTTTGAGATTTTGAATAGTAGGAAATTTAGATGGAGGAATGTGGCGGAATATATCATAGATGCACTCAAATAAAGAAAACGAATTATTGATATGGTGAGTGCATTATGTAAGTATAACTATTTCGTAAAATTATTACGTAAAAAAGCAGGCGAATTGGCTCACTCAAAGTCAGCCAATTATGCACTAGTTTGGCCAGTTTGCTGACGTGACGTGTCGCACGCATCCTATAGGAATATGCGATTACTAAAAAAAAAGGGGGGTGTTTTGTTTCTCTTGGGAGCTACATGCGCTGGCGAGGTGAGGGAACTTCGGAGGGCAATATTAAAAAAAACTCCTTTAGGAATAACTAATGCACAGCCTCCCAGATGAGGGGGGGACCGTCCCCTTTTCTAGGAAACCAGGGGGGGACGTGTCCCACCCGTCCCCCCCGGGATCGACGCCCATGATGAAAGTCGTTGAAAAACTTTTTAGTCTTGGAAAAGTCCTTAAAAAATAATATTGGTTTTGAAAAAGCCCTTGAAAATTCTTGAATCTCTTTTGTGTGTTAATTTGTGTGAATCCCGATTTTGAGTTCTATGTCATTTGATTTTTTTTTGGCTATGTAATGTTTGATGTACTATTTTTTCATCCCATAATTTTAGTTAACCCATGGCAGCCGACATTCATCAGGTTAACGATTCTCGTCTGAAGACGGTTTACTTTAAAAATGAACTTTTGCATCTGATTTGTGAATGGAAAAGTTGCACCCATACGGCAACTGAAATGAAGTCTTTTGTTGAGCATGTTCGTTGTCATCTAAGTGCCCAACCAGAAAGTAAGAACTACCATGCTTTCATAAAGGTTGACATAACGTCAAATTTACTTTGGTTTAACTCACACGAACAGTTCACGCACTACCAAGAGTTCAATGTAAATGATAATTTACAGGCGAATTTTCGGTGGCTGAAGTCTGCCATCTTCTTCAGGCCAAGCCGAAGGAACTGCACAAACTGCTTGGCCTGAAGAAGATGGCAGTTCTCGGCCACCGAAAATTCGTCTGTAATATTTACATGGAACTTTTGGTATTGCATGAACTGTTAATGTAGAGTAATTACCATGCTTTCTTCATTGTTGCAGTTTTGTCACATTGTTTAATCAATGGAGCAAACTTACTTTTCAATGGATTGGTGGTTGGCAAACATTTTAAAAATTTATCAGAGAAGCATATGCTTACGTGTTTGACAATAACAAGCAACGGCTTGTGATATGTATTCATGTTGCATATATGACACGTATAATCCCGCGGTGCAGTTATCACATGGTTTATCTGATGGAAATGACCTTTTTGTATTTTCAACATACCACTGCAATAACAAGCAGCGGCTATACGCTACGGCTACGGTACAAACCTGCGTTGTCGTCTGCTAATGAAGATAGCAAGAGCATAACAACGATGTAAGCAGAAACAAGCACTTATTGTGGGAGCCTGAAGAAGATAGGAGGACTGAAAATTTTACATCTTTTTGTCAACGTCACCGGAATGAATAGAAGACCTCTTACGTCACATCCGACTCTTCCGTCTACAGCCAAGCTTCTCCGCCCGGGAACTGAACTCCCTCATCGGGAAGATGGATGCAATGGCCAACCTAGTTCCTCACGGACGGTGGATGGTAAGACCTTTCCATCATTTCCGGATAGACAACCACTCCATCGACCAGAGCACTCCGGACAAGCTGATCCCGTTCAACGAGGACTTCCCCTTCGAGTCCCTCCTCTGGTGGTCAGACGTCACGAACTTGTCAAAATCCCTACCTCTACACGAGCCTCCTCTCGACCTCCTAATCTTCACGGATGCATCAAAAACTGGCTGGGGCACACACCTAAACAACCTGGAAATCTCCGGCCTTTGGCCCGCCTCCTACAAAGATCACATCAATGTACTGGAACTCCGAGCAATACTCCTTGCCCTTCGTCACTTCCTTCCCCTGATCCAAGGCAAGGTTGTACAGATCCAGGCCGACAACACAACTGCCCTGGCCTACATCAAGAAAGAAGGCGGAACGAAATCAAGACCCCTCCACAGGCTGACCTCGGAAATCTTCAATCTGTGCATCCCACACAACGTCACCCTTCTGCCGCTCCACATCCCGAGCAACAGGAATGTAATTGCAGACTCTCTATCACGCCTGAAGCCACCAACAGGCGAATGGTGCCTCAAGAAATCCATCTGCGAATCTCTCTTCAACATCTGGAACAGACCGATGCTAGACCTATTCGCCACGAGGCACAATGCCAGACTTCCCCATTACATCAGCCCAATCCCGGACGCCTCGGCAATAGCAGTGGACGCTTTCACGTACCCATGGCACAACCTGTTCGCCTACCTTTTTCCCCCGTTCAAACTACTTCCAGCACTTCGGAAAATAGAAGAAAGTCAGGGTCTGTTCATTCTAATAGCCCCCCTCTGGCCATCAGCGACTTGGTTCCCGCTCCTCCTAAACCTAGTAGTCGACACTCCAAGAAGTCTCCCTCTTCTACCAGATCATCTGTCACAACAGAAAGGAACAAAACTCACCCGAATCTTCCAATCCTAAACTTACACGGGTGGCTACTAGCATCAAACTCCTCAAAAAGGCTGGAATTCATCAAGAAGAGGCTGAACGCATCGCATCTAAAGCAACCAGGGAATCAACAAACTGGATGTATGACAGCCACTGGTCCAACTGGATTCATTGGTGTATCGCAAAACGTACAAATCCAATCAACCTCTCTCTTCCCGAACTTTTAAAATTCTTGGTGACCTATTCAACAACGACAAACTCAAAGGCTCCACTATCCTTGTCTGCAGATCCGCATTAAACTCCGTCTTCAAAGCCGCAGGTCGCACCGCCCTACTGGAAGACTACCGAATTTCTGCCTTGCTACGCTTGTACGAGAACGACCGCCCTTCTACAAGATGTTCCGTAACCGACTGGGACCTGTCCATTGTCCTACAATCATTAATGGAGGACCCCTACGAACCCATGCAAGACAGCTCACTCCACCTCATGACCCGCAAAACTGTCTTCCTCGTGACCCTGGCAGCAAGTCTAAGATGCTCTGAGATTCAAGCCCTCTCTGCGGACCCGGCCTACTGCATCTTCGACCCAAACTTCTCTTCCGTCACACTTTTTCCTAGAGCCTCTTTCAGAGCTAAAATTCAAAAACCCATAACCCATAACATTCGAAACCCATAACATTCCCTGCCCTCTCAAACCTCGTCGGAAACGAGCCTGAACGTCTCGTCTGCCCGGTCAGAGCGCTCCGCTTCTACCTCGCCCGCACACAGCACGAAGACATACGCAGAGGCAGAAATCAACTCTTCCTCCCAGTGGATCTCCAAATCGGCGAAACAACAGCTGTCATGGTATCATACTGGATCAAGAAAACAATCGAGGCAGCTTATGACAAACACGAATTGAGCAAGAGCATGAGAGTGACGGCGCATGAAGTGAGAGCTATCTCCATATCTTGGGTCTACCATAACGCCACTCCAATTGAGGAAATCCTGGCAGCAGCATCATGGTGCCACCAGTCCACCTTCACATCTCACTACCTGAGAGACATGTCAAAGGATGAATCAGGACTACATCGGCTGGGACCGATCATCGCAGCCAGAACCGTGGTCAAGCCCCCTTAAGCACTCAGAACGAAGCAGAAGCAAGATCCATGAGGGAAGCAAGTTCCATCCAGCTAGAAGCAAGACCCTCACACAACGGTCCTTTTTAGAACCACCAACCTCTACGAAAGAGACCAAATTCTTGTCAAGCTCCATTGTTCTGAATAAAGTGTGAATTTTTCTCTTACAGATAAAGAATTCATGGGGGAAAGCTTGCTTGCATCCCGGGGCGCTCGTACAGGCGGTGCCCGCCACCAACCTTGACGAGGTCAACTGGTAATGCTAAATTACCAGGTTAAGTTATTTTGGCAATAAAGAAAGAACATTTTGCCGGCCCCCAGTCAGGCCGGCTAAAAATGGTTTCTTTTTGTCTAAAACATACTTAACCTAACTCCCGCCCTGCCTCCCCTCTCGAGTCACCGCCTGACACATTGAGAGTAAAATGAATGCCGATAGCGTGGGCGTTGTTGCTTTTATAAGGGAGGACCGCGCCGCGCATGCGCGGTGGGATATGCAAGCAGGCGTTTACGAACCGGGGGGACACATCACATTCGAGGAATGTAATGCTAAATTACCAGGTTAAGTATGTTTTAGGCAAAAAGAAACCATTTTTAGCCGGCGTGACTGTGGGCCGGCAAAATGTTCTTTTTAACGTGCCTCCCTCCGATTGTGCATGCCGTCACAATGACGGCGGGTAATCCAGCCTTTCAGTGACACATCGATCCAACCTTGGTGGGGATGGACAATTCGTGGCTTTCAAGCCGTATGCCGTCCGAAAGCCTCTCAATCTTCGTCAATCTTCCTTTCGAATTGACTGTTTCAACACTGAAGAGGACCAGGTCCCTTCCTGACCATTCCGATGAAGCCTCTAATGACTCACTGACGGCCCTGAAGTTCCACACCGGCATTCCTTGGACCAACGCTGGAAACGAAAACATCGTGGCTTCCTTCCCGTTGACTCCCGGGATCGATCCACCCTCCGAAAACTTGTGGTTACGACGCTTAGCCATCCACCCACATTTCGGACTGCTCACCATGCCTTAAAACACGTTTCGTGTTCCCCATGCGAAAGCATCATCAACCTCAACTTGCTGACGGCTCCTGTAGTTTCACCACTAGAAAAACCTTCACCAATGCTCCTGTGCTGTTGCCGAATCAAGATTCGACACACCATTCGAAAACCTCTCCCGATGCAAGCCATCAATCAACACTCTCTTTCGGCCGTTGTCGCTTTCCGAAAGTTTGTTCATCTTTGCTCTTCAAACTACCAATCATCACGACGCAGAATGTAACCCTCTTCTCCAATCAATAGGCCTGAACCAGTGCACGTTTCATCAGCAAGCCTTTGATTCCACCGATGGAAACGTACACCCCGTGGCTCCCTTCCCGTGTCTCCCGGGATTGATCCACCGTCCGAAAACTTGTTGGTTATGACGACGCGTCGTCCACCAACTTTCGGATTGTCTAGCAGTTTGACGTAAACAAGACCGTCTTTGACCCTCGTGAAACCATGGACCTAAACAAGTTGCCAGCTTTCGTTCGTCCTGCCGACAGAATCGAAGACACCGTGGCTTCCCTCCCGTCGTCTCCGTAATTGATCCACTCTGTCCTAAAGCTCGCAGGTCTCGACAAATACATCGTCCGACCAGTAATGATTACCTGCCATCTCGACGTAGTAAACGACCTTGGCCTATCACACCACCTTGAAAAGGAACGAATCTCCAACAATCCTTTCACCCTGCCGGTGGAACACAAGACGACCCCCCCCCCCCCCGGGGGGGGGGGGGGGGGGGGGTCGGCTCTCGGGATCATTCCACCGTCCGACAACTTGTGCGGAACAAGAATTTCGTCCGTCCTCCATGCGCATCATCATTTCGACGAAGAAGTAAGCCCTAACTTGGCCCATTCGGAAAGGCCATAAACCAAGACAAGTCGACCTGCACCAAAACCAAAACAAGCCGCCCCTCTCAGATGGCCATCCACCTTGACAAGTAAAGAGCCTCACTCGACCTTTCGGAAGAACGCAAGACTGCCCTATCTTGGCCCGGACGTTCGTTGTGGAAGTAGGACAGTTGGTGCCTGTGCGTCTCCTTGCTTGCCCAAGCCTGAGGAAGAATGCCAGTATAGGCATTCGAAAATTTGCTAGTTTGACGTAACTGGAACACTGGGTTTGAAGTAACTGGAACACTGTTGGTGCTGCATTACAAAAATGTACCGTAAGTGAAAATGAACGAAAACCAAAGGAAATCGTCCGTACCATCGGTATTTGAAATGATACCAAGACAATTGGCCACCAATTCTTTTGTTTCTCCTTTGGAAATTGGAAACATCATCTTCCTCCCC
This sequence comes from Lithobius niger, assembly GCA_023313725.1. Classification (NCBI taxonomy): domain Eukaryota; kingdom Metazoa; phylum Arthropoda; class Chilopoda; order Lithobiomorpha; family Lithobiidae; genus Lithobius; species Lithobius niger. The sequence goes on along the minus strand of JAHWFP010259150.1, from coordinate 4,686 downwards.
TGCAAAATTAACGAAGAAGCTTGTGTCATTCCCTTTCCCTCCGAAATTGCCTCAAAGCCTTTCACTCCAATACACCAAAAAAAAAAAAAACGAAAGCTGAATAAACGAATACGAAGAATAAAAGCCCTTTCCGAAAGTCTCGTTCCGCCCGACTCCATGGATCACGATCACGAACCGATCGAATCACACCAATCCTCAGTGGACTCTTTTTGAAAGCTCCTCGAAAGCCAACAACATCAACCTAAACCGCAGCACCTCCTCGGGCTCCCGGCCGCACATCTGGTCTTCTCCACGAAACGAAAACCACGAAAGCACCTCACCATCAGCTCAACAAAATCACCGGGAGGTTCCCTTCAACTGCATCTTTCAGACCACCAACCTTGAAACCAATCCCGTCTTGCATCAACATACACGTCGTGCAGTCCACACGAAAACGCACCAGGCAGCGCCACCGCTGCATCGCTCCTCACTCCCAAATGAACCGATCCAACCCAATTAACGGTCGCACCGTTCCAAGGGCTTTCGTTTCCCGCTTCTCGCAAGCATCACGTGACGACCTTTGTAACAGAATTTTTCACGGCTATATAGCCGTTCCACTTGACCTGGGAAAAGACACTAAAACATAGTCATAGTAAAGAAACCTGTTGCACCGGACACAAAAGAAATTAATTTCAACCGCATCCCAACTATTGAAAATCCAGGGAAAAACAACTGCTCCGGATTCAAGAACCCACATCGCAAAGACCCGCACATCTGTTTGCCAGTATCACAAGAAGTGTGAATTTAACAACAACCCATGCTACGATCTACATGACCATCCCCTCTGCAGACTGGCGTGAAATTGCATCCATACAGCTCGCTTCTGCAATTATTAAAAAAAATAAAGCAAATCAACGTGCCACTTCTTTGAAGAAGATGTACAACACCCCTCGACTTGAATTACCTGTAACTCCTCGATTGACATCGAAACCAGCTTGTACCATCATGAAACCACCCGAAACACTTGGAGAACCCGGCTATCGTCCCAACCTCCTCAAAAGGCTGGAATTCATCAAGAGGAGGCCAACCGCGTTGCCTCAAAAGCAACCTGAGACTCAACAAACCGAATGTACGACAACCACTGGACCAAATGGATTCATTGCTGTATCACAAGGGAAATTAATCCAATCGACCCCCCTCTACCAGATCTCCGTAAAAAAAAAATTCCGCAATGTCCTTTTCAACATTGACAAACTCAAAGGTTCAACAATCCACGTCTACCGCTCGGCACTAAAGTTAAGTCTTCAAAGCATCAAACAAAACTAAACTTCTCGAAGACAACCTCATTTCTGCTTAACTCCGCTCATTCGAGAACGAACAACCAACAACCAGACGAACTGTAACCAACTGCTGGGATCCATCATAGTTCTACAATCTCTGATGGAAGAACCATACGAGCCAATACAAGACAGCTCCCTACATCTTATAACCCGGAAAATTGTCCTTCTTGTGACATAAGCAGCTAGTCTACGCCAAAGCGAAATCCCAGCTTAATCAACCGACCCAGCTTACTGCATCTTCGGACCAAACCACTATTCCTTAACACTGTACCCAGGAGCAAACTTTCGAGCGAAAACTCAAATCCAACTGAACCGCCAAAACCAATTACTTTTCCGGCTCTATCAAGAATCCTTGAAGATGAACCCGAATGACTATTAGGCCCGATCCGTGCGCTGCTCTTGTACACAACACGGTCCCAGCACGAAGACATACGAAAAAGAAAGAACCAACTTTTCCTTCCACAGACTCACAATCTGGTGAAACCTCCGCTGGAATGGTATCACGCTGGATTACAAACACCATCGAAGCAGCTTACGACAAACATGGCAACACATGCGGTATCACGACAGTAACGGCACATGCACGTCTGGTCTTCTAAAACCCGGAAAATCGCCATATCGTGGGCCCACCACAGCCCTATCCCGATTGAAGAAAGCAGCAGCATCCCGGCGAAATGCAACAACCTTCACCTCACACTTCCTATGGGATATGTCAAGAGAAAAAAAAAGGGACTACACCGGCTGGGGACCATTCGTCGCTGCCAGAACCGTAGTCCAGCCCCCTTAAGCACTCAGAACGAAGCAGAAACAAATCATCCAATTGATGGAAGCAAGCCAACCATAGAAGGAAGCAAGACCCATCTTTAAACCTACGGTCCTTTCCAGAGCCACCACAAATGAGACCAAAATTCCTGCTTCATCACCAATGTTCTGAATACAGTGCAAAATTTTTAAATAAATTTTTTAGGGGAAAGCCTGCTTGCAACCCAGGGCGCCCGTCAATGCGGTGCCCGCCACCTATCGTTGACGAGGTCTCCTGTTAATGCTAAAATTAATAGGTTAAGATGTTTTCCAGGGCAAAAAGAAAGCCCGTTTTGCCGGCCCCCAGTCTGGCCTGCTAAAAATGGTTTCTTTTGTGAAGGAAAACATACTTAACCAAACCCGCCGTGCCTCCCCTCTCGAGTCACCGCCTGACACATTGAGAGGAAAATAAATGACGAAAGCATTTGCGCTCTCGCATTTATAGAGGAGGGCTGCACCGCGCAGGCGCAGTGTGGGCTTGCGGGCAGGCGGCTACATGCAGTCAAGAAACCTCCATGGAAACAACATTGAGGATCAATGTAATGCTAAAATTGACAGGTTAAGTATGTCTTCCTTGGCAAAAGAAACCATTTTTAGCCGGCCAGACTGGGGGCCGGCAAAATGGGCTTTTTAGTGGTTTTACACCCCACGTTGGTTTTTTTAGTAGCATCTCCAATTAAACATCGGATGTTGCAATCATAGATACCAGATGTCGCCTTGTTCTTAAAGTGGCACTATCACCGATTGAAAGCAGACGAAATCTGACAACATCTAGCGCTATGTAGTAGCATCTAGCTCTTGCTTGCACCAAGCGAAGGAATGCATAACGGCATTTCTTTTAACGAAACAAACAAGCCACGACATCCTTAATTATTGAGTGAAAATTTGGTTCGTCCTCGTACACTTGGGAACAAGTTATAAAGATTAACAATGTCATTGCCCCTAGATGGCGCAACAGTATTTTCGTTCGCATTTCAATCGGTGATAGTGCCACTTTAACCCTCTGGGCCCTAAAAGCCGATATATCGGCTTTATATTATATACGTTTGAGTTAACAAAATAAAACATTAGGACCCACAGAGTTAAGTACCGGAGAAACACCAAGTAGTAAGTTTGGTACCGGCTAAAAAATCTCTGGTACCACCCAACACTAGTAAATAGACTGCACACACAAACTGGGTTTGCTTCCTGTACGGCATTTTCAATATGCAGTGCTCTTGTGCTGATGTTATAAAAGGATTTTATGACTATAATATCCACCCAAAAACAAAACTGGTATACTAAAAACATCATTACCAATACTATGAAACATTTGAATAATTTTTTGAATAATTTGAAAAACCACAATCTTCTTCAATCTTCGCACAATTTCATACATAAGACACTCATAGGATTAACCTTGGCGGCCTTTCCCTGGTTAAATGATATCACTACTTTCAAAGGCCTGTGAGTACAAAGAATCCCACTGTCTAATCGTCACCTCTACCTTTTTTGTCTGGAGGTATTTTATGTGCATAACTTTTCTCTTTGGCTGATGTACCGGCCCAATTAGCCGGTACATCAGCCAAATTGACACGGTTTGGTTTATTGTATGCCCATGTTTCACATGCTTAAGTTTGTTCATTCCCTTTTTTGAGTGCACGGGCTAACAAATGCTGATTTTCGTTCACTTCGCTCACTCGATCAGCGCATCCCTCTGCAGTTGCCCCTCCCGAGGTTAAATTTAATCACGCAACGAAGCTGGAATTGCTCACTCAATTACAGTTAATCTCATCTACTTGGCTGATTGTCTACTTGGTGGCATCACACTAGCATATATGTCTAGCGTAACCATCAAACTCGGCACATTACTAAGACATACTTCTTTGAAAAAGTTTACTTTTTTCCTACTTGACTGGACCCTGTGCTCACAATCTGCATTGTGTTTCAAATTTTCCTGGCAATGATAGATTCCCAGTCTCTTTTATGTTGCAACTTCCGTAGTTTAGTTACCATGGTGTATTCAAGTACCTTAGCAATCGCATACTATAAAACTCACTGATTACATAATATTTTACTTTTCAAATATCACGTAAAATAAAACTCGCTGAACGGTATCCAACCAGCAACCAAGGTTAGTTTATTTACCATTTCGTTGACGCAAACAGTTCAATAATTGCAAGAATAATTATTTTGCTAAAACTCGAGTGAATTGTTGCGGTACGTAAGTACTGAAACGGTGCGCGTATAACACTTAAGCATGTTGGTAGACTGTTGGATGACAATACAAACAATGGTTGCAACTATAATTTTGCATTTACGCGCCACTTCGGGGGCTACGTGCTTCTAGCTGCAACCCCATTTTACAAAAAGGCGATCCTCCGTACTACTTTTTACCTGCGTGCCAAAATTTAGATCTGCAAACTTTTCCTAACGAGCTGTAGACGTGTTTTTATACCTATAAGAATTAACATGGAAGACTTCACCTTAGCTAGTAGCGAGCTAGCTAGCCTGTAACACAAATCAACGTTATTGAGGGGACGTTTTTTCCACAAATGACACCAGGGCCGTAGCGAAGGGTACTTGG